>SZWC01004155.1:117637-128419 GCA_023375785.1 Penium margaritaceum
ATTCTTCCATTCCTTTATCCCTCCCGTCATTGCTCCTTCCCATCCTCTCTCTCTCTCTCTCTCTCTCTCTCTCTATCTCCAGCATCCCTCTCCATCCCCCCTCCTTGCCTTAAATGATTCATTACCCCCAACATTCCCCTCATTGCCCTCCTCTCTCCCTCCCTCCCTCCCTTCCTCCTTCAATTCTTATTCATTTCCCTCCTTGCTACAGAAAGCAAAGTGTACAAAACAGTGGGAATTAAAAATAAAAGTGAACATCAATTGTTAAGCTATGGTTAATCACCCTAAATTCATACACACGATAATTGGTGTATCACAAAGTTTAATCCTATATGCGAATATTGTTCATAAATCATCAGCATCAATTTATGTAACTAGAGCCCAGAAGTCCATTCATTGTCTAAGGTCTTAGTTATTATGGAATACATGTACTACACACTAGTTTTTGTTCGAGTTCCATGTTCACTGATGTTGAACACAGCCCTAGCAGCCTGGGAGGGAGAGGATGAGAGAGGGGCGAAAGGTGAGAGAGAAACCCAAGAGCGGGAGCTCTCGGGTTTAGGAGGGGGGAACGCGACACTAGGTCACGGTGGGGGCGTGAGCTCTCGAGAGCTATGAGGGCTGGGGCTCTCGAGAGCTGTGAGGGGGGTAGATCGAGGGAGATAGGCTGGAGAGGATCGAGGCGAGCGAGTTAACGAACGATGCTTTTGCAAACGTGAGAGATGCGAGCGAGTGTGCCACACCCCTATCGGGTCGCACAGCTCAGCTCGCGTGGTTCGCCAGCAGACGTGGCAAACCACACATAACTCTCAGAATGTGCTCGTGCAAAGCGTCGAGCGTAGCCCAGAATACAGTCAAACAGCGAGAGCCATGTCGTGTGTGAGGCGAGCACATAGGTTAGGCTACTAGGCTAGAAAACCAGTGGGACTAATCTAGGCTTGCTATCGAATGAGCGTCCAAAGTTTGCTACTTTAACACAATGGCACAAGCAAGGGTGGGAACCCTGAGCAGAAAGCTTGAACACCACATCGCGAGCCCCTAATAGATCACGAGACGGCACCAGCAAAAACACCAGGGGGAGCGCCGCTGGCCAAAGGACGCCGGGAAGAAGAATCGTCAGGCCAACCCCATAGGAGCGGGGACGCTGGACCAGAAGCACCCGGCCGGGACCACTCCACAAGAGGCACGCCACGGAGGAACCTCTCCAGGAGAGCCCCTCTAGAAGCCCACAGCCGACACATGCGACCAGAAGCACCCGTCCCGGAGAACCCGTGAAGACACCCCCGAAGGCGCACACCGCCAGAAGCACCATGCGGGGGGCACCCCACCAGAAGCGCAGACCACCACCAGCACCGACGAGCTGAGGCCGCCGGCCCAGTGACGCACGTCCCCAAGATGAGGGGCCACAGCGAGAGGGTCACGGACCTGCACACGACCAAGAAGGGGCACAGAACAAGCGAGGGACATGGAGGGGGGGGGTAGGGAACGACACGGAAGCATGAGCAAGGACCATAGGAGCGAGGCGAGCCGACGGCGAGGGGGGCCAGTGGAGACAACCTGCACGGAGTGAAGAGGGAGGGAAGACAGTCATCGGCAAGATGACCAGACAGCCCTGGCAAATGATAGGAGATGGGGATAGGAAAAGGGGAGGGAGGAAGGATCATTTACCTGGAGAGAGGGTGCAAAGACTGACCGCGGCAATGCTAGAGGCGAAGGCGGCCTGTTTGTTGGCTCTAGTGGGTGTGGAGGCACCCTCAAGGATGCCTAGCTCTCACTGGTTCATGCTACCAAGGTTTGGGGCAGCCAAGGGACACCAATGGTGAAGAGTGTGGAGCACAAGGATCACGGATGTGAGTGGGCAGAACACGTCGCATTCAGTAGGACTGAATCGAAACACGATTTTGTTACTTAGCATAGTGAGATTACATCAGATCCTTATAGCCTGTGATCTAAGATTTCCAACGCATCCAACCACTTCCAAAACAGAGCAGTAGAGCCCTTGCTACGGCCGTCGAAGTAACCCTTGGTGGAGCCGCCCACATGGTCTTGCACTCTAGGCAACGGGAGACGCTTCGACGATGACCCGTCGAAGCACCTTTCCTCGCCCAGAAGTCAAGGAGAAGTTCATCCTGGTCAAGGAGGTCCTTATGGTCACCTCATTCATGCCCCGGGTGCATTTGGAGGCCATTAGGAATGAACTCGGATCCCTGGCGGTGGAATATCCCGCCACCCATGGCGGGTACCAGATTCCACCCACCCAACACCCGTTTTTCGGGCTAGGCTAACTTTCTGAATACTCACTCAAATCGAGCGATTCAAAGCTCGATCCTGCATGGAAAAATCCAAGGAATCCAAATATAAAGTCAGATCAGGTGTTCAACCACTCCTCTGTGGTCGAANTGTCATCTATGCTTTCCAATGCATCCAAGCACGTCCAAAACGGAGCAGTCGAGTCCCTACTACGGCCGTCGAAGTAATCCTTGGTGGAGCCGCCCACCTTGCCTTACACGCTAGGCAACGGGAGGCGCTTCGATGATGACCCGTCGATGCGCCTTTCCTCGCCCAAAAGTCAAGGAGAAGTTCACCCTAGTCAAGGAGAGTCTTCTGGTTGCTTCCTTTATGGCCCTGGTGCATTTGGGGGTCGTTGGAGACGAACTTGGATCACTGGTGGTGGATTATCCCGCCACTCATAGCGGGTACCAGATTCCACCCCCCTAACACCCAAATTTCGGGCTAGGCTAACTTTCTGAATACTCACTCAAATCGAGCGATTCAAAGCTCGATCCTGCATGGAAAAATCCAAGGAATCCAAATATAAAGTCAGATCAGGTGTTCAACCACTCCTCTGTGGTCGAACCAGGAAGTACACTCAACGGCACTCATGGCAAGGGGCACACCATGTCAACAATCTCCCCCTTGCACCGCAGCCTTGATGCCCTGTCCTTGGAACCTGTAGCATTTAAAACTTCACTGCGCAGACCGAGCTCCATGCAGCTCGAGTCGTGCCTTTCCTTGGGCTGTGCCTTGGTCATGGAATCGGCAAGCATGCGCTTAGTGCCACAATGCACAATAGCCGCATCTCCCTTCGCCACCAAGTCCCGCGCGTAGTGATGACGGATCTCGATGTGCTTGGTCCTCCTGTGCAGCACTGGGTTCTGGGTCAGGCTGATGGCACTCATGTTGTCAACGTTGAGTACCGTCGGCTTCCTTTGCGGCACGCCGATCTCCTTTAGCAGCCGCCTCAGCCACACCGCCTCTTTTGCAGCTTCCGCAAGCGCGATGTACTCCGCTTCGGTGCTGGACAGTGCCACGCAGTCCTGTTTCCTGCTTGCCCATGAAACCGCTGTACCACCAAGCACAAACACGTACCCGGACGTTGATTTTCTGTCATCCACATCACCAGCCCAGTCGGCATCCGAGTAGCCGACCAACTGGAGGGAGTCGTCACGCGCTCCCCCTCCAAACATGAGCCGCGACTGTTTTGTCGCCTTGAGATAGCGGAGGATCCGCTTCACCGCTTGCCAATGCAGCGGCCCGGGGTCAGCAACGTAGCGGCTCACTTGGCCCTCCGCGAAGGCCTGGTCGGGCCGCGTCGCCACCATGGCGTACATGATGCTCCCCACTGCGGACTGGTATGGCACACCTGCCATCTTCTCCTTCTCGTCGTCCGTGCTTGGGCCCATGCTCGAGCTTAGCTCACACGTGGTGGTCATGGGTGTGCCGATGGGGTTGCACTCCTCCATGTTGTAGTGGCGGAGCACCTCTTGCACGTACTTTGCCTGCCCCATCTCGAGCGTGCGTGCCTTGCGGTCCCTCTTGATGGTGACGCCGAGGTAGTACTCGAGCTCGCCCATGTCAGTCATTTTGAACCGACCGCCCAGCTGTCGCTTCAGGTTCACCAACTCCTCCATGTCCGACGACACGAGGATGAGATCGTCCACGTAGAGTGCCACGATCTGGTGCAACCCCGGCTGCTTCCGCACGTACATACTGTGATCCGCCTAGCAGCGCTTGAAGCCAAGCTCGGCCATGAAGCCGTCCATTTTCAGGTACCACATGAGTGGCGCTTGCTTCAGCCCGTAGAGCGCCTTGCGAAGCCGGCACAACTTCCCCGGTGGCGCGTCCACCCCCTCCGGCACCTCCATGTAGACCTCCTTGTCCAGGTCATCGTTTAGGAATGCAGTTTTCACGTCCATTTGGTGGACTTCGTAGTCGCGCACCGCCGCCACCGAGAGGACGGAGCAAATGGAGGCGATCTTCGCCACCGGCGCGAAGGTTTCATCGTAGTGTTCACCCTTTCGCTGGGCGTACCCCTTCGCGACCAGCCGCGCCTTGTACCGCTCCACCTTCCCCTCCTTGGTGTGCTTCTTCTTGACGATCCACTTGGAGCCGATGATTTTTGCGCCCTCCGGCCTGTCAATCAGCTGCCAAGTGCCATTTTCTTCATGGGAGGCGAGCTCAGATTTTATAGCTCCCTCCCACTCAGCCCCATCCTTCCGCTGCAACGCCTCCTTGACGGTTTCGGGCTCCTCTTGCGCAAAGAACGCTCGAGCGAGCCCAGTCCAGATGCCCTCTGCGGCATCGTACCTCTTTGCCGTCCTCCTTGCGCGTCCGCTTCTCCAGTGCTGCTGCTGCTGCTGTCATTGCTGCTGCTGCTGCTGCCCCCTCGCGGTGCCACTCGCACCGCTGGCCTGCTCCCCCTCTCTCGGGGACCGTGGAGATGCGGGCTCACTCCCCGCCTCCTCATTCGGCTCCACTGCTGCCGGCGCTTCGGACTCATTGTCCGACTCGGCTGAATGGAAATCAGCCGCTCCAACATTGCCCGGATGGTTCTCGCCGGTTGGAGCCGATGGGACGTCACCCTCTTTTGCGTCCTCCGGCGTCTCCCCTTCAAGGAGTGGCAGCCACTGCCCACGCTTGGAGAGACCTGCGTCCTTGTCCGTCCAACGGCTGGCTTCATCGAATGTGACGTCGTGACTCTTCACGATCTGCTGCCTCCGCGGGTCGAAGAGTCGGTACGCCTTGCTCCCACTCTCGTACCCGACGAAGATGCACCGGCGAGTCCGCGGGTCCAACTTGCCCCGCCCCTCCCGTGCCTGCACAACAGCATGTGCAACACAACCAAACGTGCGGAGGTGTGCCACAGTTGGCTTCCTCCCGCTCCACACTTCTTGTGGCGTCTTCCACACCTTGGACTCCGCGTCTTTTAGCGGCTTTGTCGGCGTCGGGTTCATGATGCACGCCGCTGTCCGTGCTGCCTCGCCCCAGTACCGCTGCGCGAGGCCGGCATCACTCAACATGGACCGGACCATGTTGAGGATGGTGCGGTTCGCCCTCTCGGCGACGCCGTTCTGCTACGGAGAGTGCGGCGTAGTTTTCTGCCATGCGATCCCCTTTCTCTTCATCCATGCCGAGCAGCCCTCGTACTCGCCACCGTTGTCACTCCGGAACGCGTTCACCTTCAACTCCGTTTGCCGCTCCACAGCCGCCACGAATTCTTGCATGCACGACAAGACATCGCTCTTCCTCTTGATGATGTAGAGGTAGAGCTTGCGGCTTTGGTCGTCGATGAAGGTGACGAAGTAGCGTGCCCCACCAATGGAGGGCTCAAACAGTCCGCACACATACCTGTGCACCACCTCCAACTTCGCCGATGTACGCGTTCCTTTGCCATCAAATGGCTGCCGTTTCGCCTTGCCGACCACGCACGGCTCGCACACGGCATTCTTGGCTGCGTCGAGGCTCTTGACCTCAAGACCCCGCACCACTTCCTTCTTTGCCATGTCCCTCACAGTTGAGGGAGCGATGTGGCATAGGCGACGATGCCATAGGTCCAGGTCCCCTTCATCCTTCGTCGCGAGGTTGGCGGCATCGGTCCTCACCGCATCGGCAAGAACCTTGGTACGGAGAAGGTACAAGTCCTCCTCCCTCTTGCCACGTGCAATTACCTCGCCGTCCCCCTCCTTCCGGATGATGGCCTCCTTCTTGTTGAAGAGCACATCGAGTCCCTTGTCGATAAGGCGGCTCACTGACAGCAGATTTGCCCCAAAGTTGGGCATGTGCAGTACGTCGTAGATGGTGCACGGAATGACTTTCCCGTTCACCACCGACTCGATGCGAACATTGCCTTCGCCCGCGGCCAACTCTGTTTTGTCGTTGGCCACTGTCATGAGTCGCTCGGTGGCGCCGTAGGTGACAAATGCCGCCCGGTTGCATTGTGTGTGGCGGCCTGATCCGGAGTCGATGACAGTGACTTCCGGATCTGTCAAGTCGGAAGACTCCCTGGCCATCATGGCTTGGATGTCCTTCTTCCCGCCCTTCCTGGACTGGTCCGACTTCTTGTTGGGGCAATCACGTGTGTAGTGGCCCTGTTTGCCACAATTGTAGCACTCCCCTTTTTTGTCACCTCTCTTGGTGCCCTGGTTGGCATCCTTCCCCTTCTTGCCTCCCCCTCCACCTTGAGGGCGGACGGCATAGGCGGAAGTTGATGTCGCCCCACTCTCTCTCCCACCACGCCGCATCCATTCGTTGCGGACGTACTCAGCCACCTTCGGGTTCTTCAGCTCATCGGCGGACCAGCCGCCTACGACGGTGATCATGGGACTCCAACTGTCCGGCAAGGCCAGGAGGAGGATCATGGCTTGCAGCTGAGGGTCAACCTTCCATCTGGTGGCTACGCATTCGGCAGTAAGGGACTCAATCTGCTGCAGGATCTCCTTGATGTCGTCGCCTTCGTTTGCTCGGAGGGTGACGAGCCTCTTGAAGACGAAGAGCTGGTTAGCAAGGTTGGTGGAGTGGTAGATGGTGCAGAGTTTCTTCCAGGCCTCCGCGGCCTCCGTGCATCCTTGAATGAGGGAGCGCTGCGTCGGAGCAAGCGCATACACCAGCAAAGCAAGCGCCTTCTTGTTGCGCTTCTTGTACGATTCCACTTCCTCCGGCGTCGCGGTACCCGGAGGGGCAGTTTCTTCACCCTTGACCAGCTCAAGCAGGCCCTTTTCATCGAGGAAGACCTCAAACTCCCACCTCCAAAGGTGGAAACCAAGTCCGTCGAACTTGGAGACGCCGATGCACTCTTGCTCGGTCGGTGCCATGGCGCGCGACGGTAGCTTGAACGTTGTAGAGCTAGGGTCCCTCTAGGAACGTGGGCCCATAACCCTTTGTTGGCTCTAGTGGGTGTGGAGACACCCTCAAGGATGCCTAGCTCTCACTGGTTCAGGCTACCAAGGTTTGGGGCAGCCAAGGGAAACCAATGGTGAAGAGTGTGGAGCACAAGGATCACGGATGTGAGTGGGAAAAACACGTCGCATTCAGTAGGACTGAATCGAAACACGATTTGTTACTTAGCATAGTGAGATTACATCAGATCCTTATAGCCTGTGATCTAAGCTTTCCAACGCATCCAAGCACGCCCAAAACAGAGCAGTAGAGCCCCTGCTACGGCCATCGAAGTAACCCTTGGTGGAGCCGCCCACCTGGTCTTGCACTCTAGGCAACGGGAGGCGCTTCGACGATGACCCGTCGAAGCGCCTTTCCTCGCCCAGAAGTCAAGGAGAAGTTCATCCTGGTCAAGGAGGTCCTTATGGTCACCTCATTCATGCCCCGGGTGCATTTGGAGGCCATTAGGAATGAACTCGGATCCCTGGCGGTGGAATATCCCGCCACCCATGGCGGGTACCAGATTCCACCCACCCAACGCCCGTTTTTCGGGCTAGGCTAACTTTCTGAATACTCACTCAAATCGAGCGATTCAAAGCTCGATCCTGCATGGAAAAATCCAAGAAATCCAAATCTAAAGTCAGATCAGGTGTTCGACCACTCCTCTGTGGTCGAACCAGGAAGTACACTCAACGGCACTCATGGCAAGGGGCACACCATGTCAACAGGAGGAAGGATCATTTAGCTGGAGAGAGGGTGCAAAGAACGACCGCGGCAATGCTAGAGGCGAAGGCGGCCTGATGAGGGACCTTAGTGAGGAAGTCGGCACGCTGAAAGTCAGCAGAGACGAACTGCAGACAGATGGCGCCAACGGCGACGACATCGCACATGTAGTGGTGCTCGACGTTGATGTGATTTGTGTGCCGGTGAAGCGCACCGGCATTTCTGGCGATGGCCAGGCCGCTCTCACTGTCAGTGTACATTGACACAGGCAGTGTGGGGAGACGGAACTTGCCAAGGAGGCGGCGGAGCCACACAGCCTCAGCGGAAATGCTGCCCAAGGCCATGTACTTAGCCTCACCCGTGCTATGAGCGACGTAGCCTTGCTTGCCGCTTTGCCAAGCAACGGTGGCAGCACCGAGAGGGAAGAAAAAGCCACTACGACTCCGAGCATCCGTGTCACGGGTGTAATCACTGTCTGCGTAGCCCTCAAGAAGTGGCGCGCCCGACACGGCCGGAAAGGCGAGGCCAGTCCGAGCAGAGCCAATGACATAGCGCAAGACAAATGCAACTGCACGAAGGTGTGTTATGCGGGGCTCCCTAGCGTACTGAGAAAGGACATTCACCGCACAGACGATGTCCAGATGAGTAGTGCTGTCAACCGGCCTGAGGCGAACGGACTAGAAAACAGGGCCGACACAATAGCACCTGCTGTCCGCTCCTAGCATTTCAGCTAGGAGAAGATATCGCCCTCAGGATCACGGTTCTACACTGAGCAGTTCCTAGGCAATCACTTGCTAGCAACTGTGTCCACTTAACACTTGGTCACTTTCACGCGAGGTGCTAGTCAGAGACTAACTCCTGGGGCTTAGACCAACCAGTGTCTTTTTTATACTGTTCCTTAGTTGGACGGCTCTCTGAGGAGCATCTAAGGCCAGATTGTGTAATTAGAATGAGAAATGAGCCTGGTACATATGGTCCTAGGCCTGGCTTCTAAGGTGTGTGGGTAGTGGCACTTTTGGGGTGGTCACTCCACACCACCTCACCAGTCCGCCAATTGGCGCATCCACTGACCGCCAAGTGGCGCACTCTCCTCATGCATGGAGAAATGTCTAAGAAACTTCCCCCTCTGCAGGAAGGTCAAAAAACCTCCTACGCACACCAAGGCTCGAACGCAGGAACTGTTGTCCCTAAGTCCAAAGTGCTATCCATTACGCTACACTGTTGGTGTCACTCTTGGACTTGCACCACAAACCAGGTATGGGGGACTTACTCCAAGGGAGCAGTGCATGCCCAACCTGTCCACTAAGCTATAGCAGTGGCCAAAGGGGCATAAACAACAAGTGCTAGCCAGGTACGTAAGAGCCCCAATGATGGACTGAAAGGTGACAGTAGACTCAGGCTCACCATATGCGATGTCGTGGGCGACTTGAAGGACGATCTGGGTGCCTGACCGCATGGGAGAAGAGGCAGCGGGGAGAGGCCACGACAGGTCCACAACAGAGGAGAAGCGGTCGACGAGAGTGAGAACATATCGCTCCTGGTGAACAAGGAGGCAGCCACGAAGACGCTCCAACTACGTCCCAATGAGCAAGGTCACGAGGCCAAGGTCCTTCATTTGGAACGCCAAGGAGAGGAGGCCCTTGGCCTCGGCGATCGCAGAGGAAGACGACGAGGTGATGAGTAGGTCATCGACATACACCAGAATGAAGGCGGGCACTACAAGCGTGCCATCGACGAACAGGAAAGGGTCGGACTGGCTGGGACGGAAGCCCCCACGGACAAGGGTGGAGGTGAGCTCCTCGATCCAACATCGAGGTGACTGGCGGAGACCGTATAGCGCACGACAAAGGCAGTACACCTTTGTGGAGCCATCAGAAAAACCGAGGGTCTGAACCATGTAGATCTCCTCATCCAGGCGGCCGTAGAGAAAGGCGTTGTTGACGTCCATCTGGTGAAGCTCCCACTGGAAGGAAGCGGCCACACAAATGACGACGCAAATCGTCATGAAATGACCGACCGGTGTGTAGGTATCGTCGAAGTCAACACCAAGGATCTGGGAGTATCCCTTGGCTCTAAGGCGAGAATTATACCGATCGAGCGTACTGTTGGTGGTGAACTTCCTACGAAAAACCCACACTGCCTTGATCATTGTGCGACCAGGGAGGAGCTCAGCGAGCTCCAGAACGCCATGGTCCGAGAGCGCAACTAGCTCGGCCAGACACGCGACGCGCTAGGCGGCGACGTCAGGGCGGGAAAGGGCGTCAGCGAGCGTGAGAGGGTCAAAGTCACTGGCGAGTGGGGGGAGATAGGCCATAGGAGGGAGAGAGGTGATAGCAAGCGCGCGAGCAACAGTCGCGTGGGCGTCGACGAAGTAGTGGTCTGTGCAAACGTCCACCGCATGGTAGAACTCAAGGTGAAAGAAGTGACGGTCGTGAGCTTGACCCGGGTGAAGGGTGTACGGATGGAGGGGGCGGGACACAGAGTCTGGGGATGGGGAGGTGATGAGGCACAAAGCCGAGTCGGGGGACGGGGCAGACGAAGTGGCCAGCAAAGCAAGGAGAGGGGAAGGGAGAGAGGACGTGGGGATGGAAAACACGGGAGAGGTCGGGGTGGAAGCAGACGTGGGTGGATCAGGGGCGGAAGAGGGTGGAGACGGAGGCAGGAGGGGCGAGGGGGAGGGGGCGTTGGAGAGCAATAAGGGGGTGATGCGGGAGGTGAAAGTGCAGGTGGGCACATGAGAGGAGGGGGCGGGGGCAGAGGAAGGAAAGGGGTGAAAAAGCAAGCAAGAGCGCGAGTAGTGCGGGAGCGGATGCGAGAAGAGACAGGGGAAGGGGGAGGGGAAGTGGGGAAGAGGGGGAAGAGGAGGAGAGGGGGGCGGGGAAGGGGGAGGAGGGATGGGATGAG
>SZWC01004155.1:148413-161818 GCA_023375785.1 Penium margaritaceum
AGAGAGAGAGAGAGAGAGATAGATTCATATTGTGTGCCACTTGCCATGAGTTCTGTTGATGGTGTTCCCTGTTTTTATCACTAGGAAGTGGTTAACTACCTGAGACGGTTTGAGATCTAAATCGCGTGTAATCTTCTATGCTGGATCAATCTTTAAATTGTTTAGTTTGTGCGAGTGTTCAGAACGTTGACCTAGCTCAAGGTCAAGTTGGTTGGTGTGTGGTATCTTGTAGTTTTTATGAGTGATGAGATACTGCACCCGGTGATCCGAGTTCAACTCCAATGGGATCCAAATGCACCAAGGGCCATAGAGGAAGCAACCAGATATACCTCATTGACCAGGATAAAATTGTCCTTGAATTCTGGGCAAGGATAGGCGGTTCCGACTGGTTACCATTGAAGCGCTCCTGTTGCCCAGCTGCTAAGGGCGAGGAAGTGGCAGGGAAGAATACTCTTGCTGGGCTAGAGAAATGATTTGCTGCAGCTGAGGGCAACCCAGCCAGTGATAGCCAGGCTGGCCACAGTTTTTGCATGTGCGTCCCCCTGCACTCCGGCCACGGCCTAGCCCTTCATCTGACTGCACACTTTGTTCTCCTCCTCTTTGGCCTCCCCCATGGCTTAGCCCTGAGGAAGGGCCTGTGGCCATCTGATGAATAAAGGCGCTAGCCATGGGAGATCTTGCATCACGTGCCTCTCTGTGCAGGACATCTTCATAGTGGTGGAGCTCCTCAAGAACCTCCACCAAATCGGTAGTCTTGATGTCGGTCACATGTAGATGTTGCAGAAGGCTGCATTAAAAATCCTTGTACGACTTGCCCAGTTGAAGAAGAATTGGGTCTAACCAGTCGAGCAGGGAGCAAGGAGCACCAAGTCCAAGGATCTGTCAATTGATGTCCATCGCAGCATCCCAGTGCTCCAAATGGGCGTGCTAGGCTTTTGGATGAAGACTCTGCAAACTGTCCCAAATTATTTTAACTAGAGCCATCCCAGACTCTTCCATTCTGGGTGGCAAGATGTTGCCATGCCTCCTAGGGACGAGGGGCTCTGCATTGAGGGTTAAAGGGGTCCTCCTCTTCGCTGCCAAGGGGCTGAAGCAGGATTGGATATGCTTGGTCATTGGGAAGAGCCCAGACCAGGGCGTTGAAGGTGCACAAAAGAACGTGGTCTTTGGTTGTGCTGGTTTGGAGGGTTTAAATACAATTCCACCAAGCCGTGCTTGGCCTTCCAAGCAGGGAAGATTTCCTTGCATGCCAGAAATTTGTGTGTGCCCAATGGCAGCAGTATCAGGTCATGGCACATGATAGTTTGTCCCATGTCCCCATAGAAGTAGTGACTACGGGTTGTTTGCCGGCAGACGTGGAGGCAATTCCCGGCACAGAGCCGGCTTGGCAACTTCCGGCATTAGCGTTAGCTTGAATCATCATGCTTCTCCGTGTCTCTGCCACAATGTGACCTGTTTCTAGGGTGAGCTCTGGATATTACTCACAGGGAGGCCGGTGGTCGTCCTCTTTCCCCAAGAGGTTTCACTTTTCTCAATTCCTAATGCCTAGCTACTTTGGGATGGTGCTGTTTTCTGCCCTTTTCTGGCTCTTCCTAAACTCTGATGACGTCCCTTGGACGCCATCTTCTTTGGTTCCTTGATGGTCCATGACCCCTAGAGGCAACCAAAAACACCTCTTTGTCTGCATGCAGACCTTGCAGAGGTCCGGCTGCCCAGCGTGCCCTCCTTGGGCGGCCCTGGCCTGTCCGAGTGCCATTTAGGGCCAGCGCTCACCTCATGTGCCGTTTTTTACACTCGCCACTAAATTTTTGAATCGCTGCTCACAAGGGGCCCCCTGGTCCAATGGCGGACCTGGCTCTAATACCATATGAATATTCCCTTAATCACACAAATATCTTGCCTTGTTTGGTGGCGTGTAGAGGGAGTTAGGGTTGGGCAAAGGTTCAGCCATGGTTTGAAGTCCTGAAACTGAACAAGTAACAGCTCTACTGGGCGAGTCTTGCTAATCGAGGCTCACCCACTGGCCAGCGGGTGACGCTCGCCGGCACTTGCTTGAGGTCAAGGGGAAAGTTCCCACCTCGGTCACAAAAAACAGAACCTACCATGTGTGCAGTCTGGGTGCTGCTTGCACTTTTCCATCGTAACATAAACAAAGAAATAGGAAACAACTAGGTCTCTGGTGGCTAGTCCCAAACTGGGCCACAAAAAAGTTATAGAAAAGACCAGGTCATCAGATCAAGGTCCAACTAAGGCATATTCATGGCAACTAGAAATGGACCAGGGGTACGATTGTCAGGAGGGAGGCTGGCCTGCAGATTTAGGGCACGTGAGCGTGATTCTCCGCCTGCCGGTAATTCGTCATTCATGGTGCGCCGCCTCCACTCGCTGGGTCAGCCTGCCATGCGCACTCATGTTCACCACAGTGCACAGAATATGTACAGGATAAACACTCGTTTGCCTCCTCATGTTCCTTCCTCATCTTAGCTGATGCCAGCAGCATGGTCCCCCATTGCTCCTCGAGCGTCAGCGACACCCGCCGTGAAGAAGCCTAGCATCCAAAATCAACGCCTATGGTGACGTTGGGCCCTCTCTGTCGCTGACAGCCCGCAGCAGCAATGGAGTCTCTCTCTGCTGCCAACTCTTCTGAAGCTTCCTTCCACCTTTCTCGTTGCTCTCTGCTTCCATCATCTACCTGCATTGTCATCGTCTAACTCTGTTTAGTGCAGATCTTCAGCTCTCAGGATCCCTCCTACCACGTTCTTTCATCATCGTGGCGTTGTGGTAATATCACCTCTAAGCAGCCACATTTTCCTCCTGAAGCACCTTTCATGCCTCCTTCTCCTCCAGCATTTGTATACATCATCATCAGAACCATCCTCCATCTCTCATCGCCTGTTTGATGCATCATCCTCTCGAGCTGCATTCTCATGCTGCCTCTCATCCTCGGAGCGCCTCTGCTCCATCCACCTCTACAGAAACCACATCACTCTCATCAACATCAAATATTTCCATCTGCTCCGTCTGCCTCTTCAGCTTCAGCAGCATCATCAGTATCATCATCTTTGTCATCCTCATCATTGATCATCAAATAAATCATCATCAGGTATCAACGCACGTTGTTCATCTCTGCATCCAGCTTATGGATTAATGAATCATCAATCATTCATCAGCCCGGCATCAGGATTCACATATGTCAGTGCCTGTTTCACGATGACTTATGCCCACGCTCTCAAATCAATCAGCACAGGGTCCCCCCCCCCCCGCCCCCCCGCCTAGTCATCATTAACCAGTAAATCATCAATCATCTATCTGTGCACGTGTCACTGCTTGTTCAACAGTGACCTGTGCCTACACTATCAAATCAATTGGCGGACGTGGTTCGCACCTGCACCCAGTTCATCATCATCATCAATAAATCCATTAGGAGCCAGTAATCAGCATCTGAAGGCTGGCAATCAGGATCCGTATCTTTCACTGCCCGTATCGCATTGACATGCGCCCAAGCAAGCCAGTGACAGATTTTCTCACGGGATGTCAGCATCTGCCTTCCCTTTCCTGCATTCTATCTCTCTATCAGCTTCACGAACATTTTATGCCCCTGTGCCATTTCCTCAACTATCATCAGCAATCATCAATCAGCGAATCAGGTCAACACTCAAATCCATACATATCACTTCCCACTTTGTGGTGACCTGCTTCCATGTCATCATCAATCTGCATACAAGTCTCGCCCCTGTGCCTAGTACATCATCATCATCATCATCATCATCATCATCATCATCATCATCATCATCATCATCATCATCATCATCATCATCATCATCTTCAATCATCATGATCAGCTATTAGCACACGTAGTTTTCCCCCTGCGCCCAGCAAGCTATCATCATCATCAGTCAATCAATCTATCAGCTTGACGCATGTAGTTTGACACTCCACCCAGGCAGTCATCTTTTAGCTCATCATCATCAATCAGGATCGAGGAAGCTGGGGTGGCAGCACCCTCGTGGAAGTGGCAGAGGCAGTGCCCTCCTGAAAACTCCAGCACTCACACAAATTCACAATTGCATCTCCAGCATCATTACCATCTCCTCTCAGGCCTCGTATTAGCCTGAATAAGCAAGAGTGTTACCACCTGCCCAGAATCCAAGCGCTACAGAAGGTGTTCTAACTGTAGCCATCCTCTCTTGGAAGTGACTACCAGAGGTGATGCCTAGAAAACCCATTGCTGAATGGCATCTCGCTGTGTAGAACAGCAGCCAAACAACCATGTTATATGGCTTCCTAGTAGCAAATATTCTCTTAGGCCAGTTCAATCATCTGTTGTTTCCGACAGAACCACTGTCCCACATCAACTGCGATTTTGTGGAAGCTGTCGCATTCACATGTTTCCTACCATGCCTTTCAACTGATGCTTTTCCATCCAATTATCATTTACTACAGGTGCTTTTTGTCATGTGAACATGTCTCCCTGGGGCTGCAACCAAGTGCTGCTAAGCAAGCAACAATCTTTGCCTCCCGTGAAGATGTGAAACCTTACACTCTTTTCAAACTAACAGGGGATTTCAGAAATAGAGTTCAAAAAACCTTCCTTCCCTCGGGAAATCTGTGCTCTCAATATCATCTCTAGTCCTGGACTGAGCCACATTGACAATGGCTCCTTGGTCTCCCGACTGTTAGAACCGACCATGACGCTATCCCCTAATAAAGTGAGTATTTAAACCCGCATCTGGCTCATGGAAAAAAGCTATTGTATGGCTAGTTTGTTCTATCATGCTGTATTTACGGAGGATTTTCATTCCCTCCAAGTCAGCCCAGATTATTTCTATCCATTGTTTTTACCATTTGTTCCATGGCCCTTGCCACTGCGTGGTTTACAGAGTGGGGACAAGCTCTTCCTCCACCAGTCTTGGTGGAGGGTGAGAAGGCATACATGGTGGAGAAGATTCTCGGACACCGTCGGTGCGACAACAAGTGACAGTACCTGGTGTAATGTCTTGGCTATGGGCCAGAGCACACCTGCTGGATCCCCAAATCTGATTTCCACAGGGACAATGCCGTCAACACGGTCCTCCAAGTGTAACTGGAACGTACTAGGACGGTGTGCCCTCGGAGGGGGGATGATGTTATGGAAGCCGCCGGTGAAGGTGATGATTACATCAGCATGCTGACTTTGGATACATTTTTTTATGCTCTCATTATATTCTAAGTGAAAAACTGTGCAAAATGGACCCAAGAACTGGGTCATTAAGTACAAGCACGAGAAAGATACGGTCCTGCAAAGGTTGGAGGCGCACTTCCAGAAACCAAAAGACGTACCGGTTTGACCCCGAGGATGGCAGAGTGAATTTCTCGCCCACTGCAGCCAAAGGGCCCCTGGATGGATGCTTAGCCAATGAGGCAAGGTTCATTGGGGTCCATGGATGCTTCGGGACGGCGGCTGGAGCTGAATTCATAGGCAAGGGCGCTTTGGGCAACCGTGATCCCTTGTTGGCGGTGCTACTAGTGGAAGCTTCACGTGGAGCACTCAAACAGCCATAACTCATCCGTTTCTCCATGGATTGAGGTGTTTTTTTTTGCATTGAAAATATCGCAACGCATACTACATGATGCATGTTTATTTGTATTCTTACACCTCAGGAGCTTCAAAGTGCCGAGGAGCTCTCGGCCGGCTCATATGGGCTGGTACATTAAGAATCCTAGGGGTTGTTCTAGGTATGGCAATCTTACCCAGAGACTTTGTAAATTTCCTTGTACTAATCCATTTAGTCAAAGGATTCAGTCCTTGCCCAGATCTCCTTATCTTCCAAGGGTTGCCTCACACACTTCCATTTGATTATACAAGTGTTTTGCATTACACCTTAGTATAAACACCACCGGGAGAGATGCACGACAAAAACTTCGATCACTAGGAGTAGTCTTGCCGCTAGGAGATGATTTTGCCACATCTCAAGGGTCGGTCCACACACCAAGGTGTTGAGGGTTATGAGGTTTTTCTCAAGGGCTTAGCGTGTGATATTCATGTCGGGCGCCCCTCGGTTCACACAGAGGGAGAAAGAGAAGGGGTTTCCTCCCTCCTTCTACCTCCATTTGAGGAAGGGGCCCTTTAAAAGAGCACCATATAGAAGAATTGAATATCTTCATGGAATGAATGCATTCAAGTAGTGCAACTTGTAGTGAAGGCATTTGGAGCTCTAAGATTACAGGTTTGCAACCCCTCTATAGGAAAACCTCAAAACCTTTACAAAATACTTGTTTTGGATCTGGTCAGTTCCTAAGGATATGGTTCGTGTGAAATCTGTGCCATTCACAAACTTCATGTATCTTGTTGTGGTTTACAACACATTTTGGCATCTTCTCCCTATCACAATCTTGTTGTGAGTTTCATGAGAGCATTTTCTTTGCTCAAGTACCCACTTCGACCAGTTTGGTAGTGTTGTATTTTTGCCCCTTAGCATGCCCGAAGCGGTGCTGGGAGGCATCGACAAGTCGCTAGAGCGGGAAAATCCTCGCAATTAACTCTAGCTGCCTGATTTGTGATCCAAATCCAAATTGGAATCAAGTTCCTAAAACTGGGCGAGTTGCTGAATTCAGTGAAAGTTCTTTCACCGGAATCGGACAAGTAACGAAGGAGATATGGTCTTCCAAAGTTGGGGTGTGCGCGGCAACTCTGGGAGTCGGCTGCGGTTCGACTGCCGGTGAAAAATCCACCGGAATGAGTGGCAAGAATACATCTGGTGTTTTTTCTCCAGAGGATTGCTGAGTGGCTCCAGTGAATGATTCACTGGATGTCAGAAGTGCAGGTTGTTACTGAGGGACTTCGCCAAAATCGTGGCTCGAAGTCCAAAACTTAGTAGTAGGTTTTGTTACTCGGGGACAGCCGAAATTCTGACTGCAGGTCCGCGGACAGGTTTGAAACCACATCAACCCCCATCACCAAGATTGATGATAACTCATCAAAACGCACCCTAAAAACACAGGGGGCACCGCCACCATGAATAGGGACATCTGCACCTCCAAAAGGCGTTTTGATGGGCCCTTGATGTGTGAGGGTGCCTCGCCGGGCGGGCACCACGTGCGCCACTAACTGAGCGGTTGGATTTGTGTGCCGTGCTTTGGTGGACGTGGCAGGATCTATAGTGAACCAAATCGCACATGGTTTGGTCCGCTAAAAAACTTGAGAGTAGTCATACAACTTGTCAAATCATGTCAAAACTACTGCAAAATGCCATTGTTCTCTTTGCAAAAGTGATTGTCTCACAACTCTGTCCACCTCCTACAAACGTAGTGTGAGACAAATCGAAAGCTCATGCTTAGACTCAGAACTCGCACAAAAGGAGTGGTGAACACATAAGACAAGTCAGGCTAGGTTGGAACTGCCAACTCACAGTATTTTTGACAAGGGGTTATGGGCCCACGGCCCTGACCGGTCTTCAGACCATTCATGGATTCCGCGACGGGCGGGATTGTCATTGTGGATGACATCATGGTCAAACTCTGAGGACCTAGAGTGGAAGAATGCGTAATGGCTTAGAAGGAGATGCGGCCTATCCATAAGTATGCAGGTGGCACACGATTTGGGCTATGGAGGTGGCACTTCAAGATCCACCTCGCACATAAGGGGATGCTACAGGTCATGAAGGTAACGGAAGTCCTCAACAAAGCGATAGCGACAGAAGCACAGAAGGAGGCCTTTGCAAAGAAGAACACGGAGTCCCTCATGTTGTTGGTGTTTGGTACGGCTAAGTCATAGTGGGGCTAGTTCCAGGGCTACACATCGACAACCAAAGCTTGGCAAAAACTCTACGGCATCCATCAATCTAATACATTGGCAAGTAGTAGCAATCAGTTGCAATGAAGCGACTCCTAATAGTGACAGTCGAGGAGGGAGATGATGTCATCTTTGCCATGCAGCATATCAATTTGCTCGTCTCACGGTGCAACAACGTGAGATAGAATATTGACACGCAGCTGTAGGTGATGACCCTCCTCATGGCCCTTCTTGACAGTTGGAGCCCTCTCATCACCATCTTGGGAGGATGGACAGGGGACAAGCTCACCTATGGCGTGGTCACAGAGTACATCCGCAATAAGGCGCATTGACGGAGCTGCGGGGAGTCCTCCTCCTCCTCATTGGCCCTCGTCACCAAAACGCATTGTGGCAGAAGCGGGGGCAAGGGAGGTGGTGGACATGGCGGCGGCAACAAGGGCACCAAGAAGGGTGCATGTCGCAACTGCAACAAGGAGGGTCACTAGGCCCGTGAGTGCACTGAGGAGGCAAAGGCTGGTGGCAAGGATGCCAGAGGCAAGAAGGCATTTCTCAACGGTAATCAAAACCACTACCTCAAGAAGGCTAACCGCGATGCTTGACTCTGGAGCAGAGGAGCACACCCAGTTCAAGAAGGTCAAGTTCATCAGCTACACCAAGTCCACCAAGTCCATGGTGGCCGCAAACAACAAGGTCAAGCCGGTGGCTGGCCAAGGTGACGCGGACGTGGAGGTGGTGGTCGGTGGAAAGCGGGTACAGCGCATCATCAAGAGTGTGTAGCATGTACCTGGCTTTGCTGACATTCTAAGTGTCAGCCGCTTGATGGACAAGGGGTACGAGGTACTCTTCAAGAGGAAGGGGGCAGTCGTGCGGAAGGACAGTGCTGGAAAGCTTGTGCACGAGTATAAGCACGAGGGACGCCTCTACATCGTGGAAACCAAGTTGATCCTCGCGGTGACAGATTCAGTAGACTTGTAGGAATGCACCTTCAACCTGGCCAAAGAAGGGGGAGCTGATATAGAACTTAAGCAATAATGACAAGGGCATTCCTCATCCGCATTTTTATGGAGATGGCAAAGCTCTAGCTAGTACGCGGCCTCGTCATCGATGGTGCGGAAGAGGTAAAGGATGCAAAAAAGCACAAAAAGTGCGAGCCTTGTACTTTCGGGAAGGCACGGCGCAAACCGTTCAACAAGAATGGGAATTGCACCTCGGACCTGCTGGAGGTCATGCACAGCAACGTGCACGGACCATTCAAGATGGTGTCAAAGAGCTGTACACATTACTTTGTCACCTTCATTGATGACTACAGCAAAAAAATCTACTTGTATATCATGAAGCGGAACGTCAAGATCCTAGACCAGTTGAACGAGTACATCGCCGTAGTGGAGATGCACACAGGCCAGAAGGTCAGGGAACTACACGGCGGAGAGTATGTGGACTGTAGTGGGTGGATGAAGCAGCAAGGCATAAAATGGGAATAAAATACGGTGTATTCACCTCACTCAAATGGCATAGCAGAGCAGGAGAAACAAATGCTGCTGAATATGGTACGGACCATATTGGTGGATGCAGAATTGTCGTGAACCTTTTGGACGGAAGCTGTGCGTACGGCAAGCTACGCCATCAATCTCACCCCAACAGTATTACTGAAGGGAAAGAGTGGTTCAAAGACACCGCAGGTTTTTGGAGCGGGGGCAAGTCAAGTGTGGTACACATGGAAGTTTTTGAGTGCACGGCGCATGCAATGGTGCAAGCTGTGTAGCAATGTGACAGCAAGCTAGACCCGTGGGCAAAGCCGTATCTCTTCCTTGGTTATGAGAGCGCGCATAAGGAGTACCCGCTTTATGACATGCGTAAGGAGGAGGTGATCCGTTGCCAAGACGTTGAGTTCGACAAGCAATAGAGTTACATTAGGAACAACGATGTGGGCGTGGTAGACTCTCCAACGACGGGGGAGTGGTTGCAGCTCCTTGACAACAAGAAGGAGCCGACGGACTCAAAAGTTAAGGATGTGACATCGAAGTGCAACAGTGTAATAGTGGTGGTAGTCAATGCTAAGGACACTAATGAATATCAAGCTGGTGAAATGATCCACTAGAAGGATCCGATGGATGAGTCTCCAAGGGTGCCAAGGCGCGCACTCTAGGCGGAGTACACATCATGCGACGGTGGAAAATGAACGGGACGAATCATCTGTCCGGGCCTTGTTTCCTTGAGGGGGGAAGAGATCCTCAAAGAGTCTTCCAATTAATGAATCACCGGAGCGTGCAGAGTTAGAGGGATCACAGCAGAGTGATAAGGCGCCACCAAAACTGTCGTGTCGTAGCGAGAGGCAGCGGAAAGTGCGGTAGCACTTCAACGCAAGCACCGGTCGATGGATTGGCATGACGAAGTGCATGCTGGCTGCATTAACAAGCTGTCAGTCGTACAAGAGGTGCTTGGGCGGCCCCAAGGGGATCAGTGAGGCACAGCCATCAAATCTGAGCTGGCGTCCATCATAACAAATGACATGTGGGAGCCGGTTGACAGGCCGAAAGATGCCAACATCATTAGCTCAAAGTCGGTCTTCAAGAGAAAATTCACAAAGGAAGGTGACATTGACAAGTATAAGGTGCGGCTGGTGGAAAAGGGTTACACACAGTGTAAGGGTGAGCACTATGATGAGACGTTGACTCCCGTCATCACATTCACAAGCATCCGGGTTATCCTTGCCGTGGTAGCAACAAATGACATGGAGCTCCACCAAATGGACGTAAAGATAGCCAACATCCATGGCATCATAGACAAAGAGATCTACATGGAGGTAATAGATAGCGTGGAGACGCCGGAGGACAAGGTGTGCAAGCTACGGAGGTCCTTGTATGGGCTAAAACAATTGCCCAAATGTTGGTACCAACAGATGGATAGCTTCATGACACAACTCAACTGTAAGCGATGTGAGCCGGATCACAATGTGTACGTACAGCACGACAAGCAGCTCCATCATATTGTTGCACTCAACGTGGACGACCTCATTTTGTGCTAGACGGACCTGCCAAGCCTACAGCTTCTGAAAGAGTAGCTGAGTAGCATATTCCTGATGTCCGAAATGGGGCAACTAGACTACTACCTTGGGGTGAGCATCACACAAAACCTGAGGGCGTGCACGCTTGAGCTCGGGCAGGCTAAACACGTGGCCGAGGTGCTGAAGCGGTATGGCATGTAGGACTGCAAACCTATTGGAAGTCCGGTCTCCATGACCTGTGAACTGAGTGCGGCAATGGTGGTGCATAAAGAAGAAGAGCGGGAGGATACGGCAGGGGTGCCCTCCCAATCACCAGTGGGCAGCCTCATGTACGCCATGGTGGCGACTTAACCAGACTTGGCCTACGTGGTGGGCCAAGTGAGCACGTATGTGGTCGATCCAGGGCCACTAAACTTGCACGCGGTCAAGCTCATCCCCTGCTACGTGTAGGCGATGCGGCATGCCCGCTTGAGGTTCGAAGGCAAGGGGCGGGCGGACCCCTTGCATCTGGTCTGCTATACGGATGTAGACTACGCTGGCGATGTGGAAAAGTGGAATTCCACATCCGGCTACGTGTTCTTTCTTTTTGGTGCAATGGTCTCATGGTGTAGCAGAAAGCAAGATTGTGTCGCCATCTCCATAGTAGAGGCGGAGTACATCGCATTGGCCGAAGCAGTCAAGGAGGCGATGTGGCTTCACAGGTTGCTTGAAGATCTGGGCGTGGTGTAGCAAGAGCCAATGGTGGTGCAAGAGGATTGCATCGGCGTTATCTCACTAACCAAGAAGCCAATGCAACACAGAGGATGAAGCACATCGACGTGCGTAACCATTATGCATGGGACATGGTGGAAAAGGGACAGGTGTTGTTACAGCACTACAGCACACGCCACATGCTTGCGGGTTGATTGACCAAAGCACAACAAATGGATCGGCACGTGATGAGCATGACCGTACTTGGGATGCCCAGTTTTGAAGGGCTAGATGAAAATGCAAAAGATGAGTGAGAGAAAGCAGGAGCAGCGGGCTTAGAAGGTTTAAGGACGAGAACGTTGTATTTTTGCCCCTTACCATGCCCGAGTTGGCACCGGGAGGTGTCAAAAAGCGGCTGGAGGGGAAACTCCTTTCAATTCACTCTAGCTTCCTGACTTGTGCTCCAAATCCAAATCGGATTCAAGTTCCTAAAAATAGAGGAGTTGATAAATCTGATGAAATTTGTTTCACCGGAATCAGACATGTAACAAGGGAGATATGGGCTTCCAAAGTTGCGGTGTGCACGGGGGCTCCTGTAGTCCGCCAAGGTTTGACTCCTGGTGAAACATCCACTGAAACCATTAATAAGAAAACATCTGGTGGTTTTGGCCCCGGAGGACCGCCGAGTTACTCCGGTAAATGATTCGCCGGATGTCAGTATTGCATGTTGTTACTGAGGGACTTCCCCAAAATCCAGGCTTGGAGTCCGAAGTTAGTAGTACCGTTTGTTACTCGAGGACTTTGGTCAAACTTTCGACTGCATTTCTGTGGACAGGTTTCAAACCACATCAATCCCCATCACCAAAATTGATAATAACTCATCGGAACACACCCCAAAAGCACAGGGGGCACCGCCATTACGTGTAGGGACATCAGTGCCTCCGGAATTCGTTTTGATGGGTCCTTGATGTGTGAGGGCACCTCGCATGGCGGGCACCATGGGTGCCGCTAATTGAGTGGCTGGATAGGTGTGCCGCCCTTTGGCGGACGTAGCATGAGCTACGGTGAACCGAATCGCACACGGTTTGGTGCATTGGAAAGCTTGAGAGTAGCCCTACAACTTGTCACGTCCATGGCTAGAAACTAACGCGAAATGCCGTTATGCTCTTAGCAAAATTGACTGTCTCTCAACTCTTTCCAACTCCTACAAACATAGCGTGAGGCGACCAGAAAGCTCACGCTTGGACTAAGAACTCACACAAAAGAAGTCGTGAACACAGAATACCAGTCAGGCCAAGTTGGAACTGCCACCTTATAGTTTTTCTGACATGTATCAATGCTCAAATACTGTATTTTAAAGGAGTCTACTTCTCTGTACAACAACTTGATGAGTGAATCATCGTTGCAAGTACGGAAAATTGTACCAAGGATTTTATTTGTAGCCACCAAACCCCTCATAGCCATGTGTAAATATTCTCTCTCCGTATTGGTCTCACTTGACTTGTAGAGTGCTCATATCAACCATGAGTTTTGAATATTGATTGAGGTCATCCACAAAATCAAGGCCAGATTTTAATTTTGTGGTTGACATTGAAATGTGGGAAATTTACTTTTATTTGATGATGCCTCACATTTCGCTGATTTGTTTGTTTGTTTTTTTTTTTACTAGTTACAATCTGGTATTTTGTTAATAAGAAGGAATATGCAAATGCCGCCCCTGACCGGCACATCTACGGGGTATGGAAACATGCAAAGGCCGCCACCCACGGCACAAGAAAGACGAGAGGGAAAGCAAGGAAACAAGCGTCAAGGACAGAGGAGACTCTCCTCGCCGTCCAACGGCACAGTGTGGCAAAGGTCACCACACCAAGAGGTTCTGATTCGCACAAGAGGTTCTCGCCAAGAACCTCTTGTGCGATTTGTTAAGCATGCGGATAGTA
>SZWC01004155.1:165727-180134 GCA_023375785.1 Penium margaritaceum
TCTCTCTCTCTCTCTCTCTCTCTCTCTCTCTCTCCCTCTCTCTCTCTCTCATGTATGGTCAATTGTGCCACTTAAAAACATTACACAATGTATGTGTTCTACACCTATAAATTCTGTACTTCCTAGAAGTTTCCTTATGTGTATACACTTGTTCAATGACTTTTTTTTGGTGAAATATTTTGAATTTTTATTCATGTTGATTCATGTTTAGTATTTCTGGTTGAAATCGTAAACAATTCATAGTTTTGTCTATGCGATGTATTTGGACACTCAAAACTCCTCTTATGTCGTTTTTCTTTTGTCAGATCAGCTGATTTGAAAGGTAGAAAGCATCAGCCATCACATGCCCTCGTTTTTAAACCCATTCACAGAGTTTTATCTATTTTTGAGAGGGGTTTCAAATGTATTTTTCTCAAAGTGGGTGGCCATGCCTCCACCGCCCCCCAAAACCCGCTCATTGTATCTGGTGGGTGTATTCGATGGTGTATTGTGGCAAAGCTGAAACATGTAAACAACTGGTGCGCCTATTATTTGATATCCCCCTCCCTAAAGAGTTGATTCAAGTGAGGAGTGTATTGTGGCAACATACTTTCATGTACATATATGTACAAATACGTGTGCTTTGGTTTGACTTGCCTTTAGCTATACCCCCCAATACCCCTCCAGTAGACACTTTTGACTTGAAGGGGGGAGGTTTGACAGGCAGTTATCATGACCATACCCCTCCATAAGATGCATGTGTCTTGGGCAAGTGAATACGCAATTGTAGATGACAGATAAGGTACTAAAGGCACTTGTGTTATAATAAAAATGTATTTACAACATCAAACGATAAAGATCACCAGGTGAGATTAAGGGAATTGCATTGCATACATTACAAATAGGTTTTTCTAACTTAACAGGATACGTACTTCTTGTCTTGCCTCCCTCCCCAACCTCCCCACCCCCCCCTCGCAACATCAAGATTGTATTGTTGTTCTGTAGCGGGGAGTGTATCACAAGTTTGTGTGGAAGTGTACACTTGTGGACTAGATCACTTTTGTAATAAAGTGACACTCCTATATCTACACTTCCTAGTAAACTCTCGTGATACACTTCTGAATTTGGGGAGGGATGGAGAACGGGGGGCTTGGGGGACGTTGAGACCCCCCTCCCTCCACATTGTGAATTATAGTAGGGAAACATATCAAATATATGATAATATAAACATGATAAGGACATGCGTATTTCTCCTTGAACCCATTTGAATCTAGAGATGACGTCTACTCGGTCATCCTATGGTTGATGACAAGATTTTGTATAAGATCATTTTAGCATGTATGTAGTGTAATCGGGTGCTTACAAAATGAAGAAAAGAACCCCAATTTTCAACCACCCTCCTAATCCCAAAAATTTATTCAGGGTCTTGAGTAAGGAGTGTATTGTGAGCACGCACTTGTGAATTTGTTAGACCCTCATACAAATACACTGCCCAAAACTCAACCGCAATACATTTACAACATGGGGGGAGGGAGGCAGACATTGACTTAAGTTAACATTGTTTTCCTTTCAAAAGACACATTTTTGTTCCATTGAGCCTGAAATGCATATGAACAATGATATGATTAGTCAGCTTTTTTAACTTAAATGCACAAAAAGAAATTGGTTGAGAAGAATATCGATGAAGAAAACATATCTACTTACCTCGCCATGAGAGACGTATCAGAGCGGAGGTTGGCTATGACAACTTTCTATAGTAAACACTTTCACAATTTTAAACTTGAACAATCTAATGTAAGCTCGGTCAAAAGCCCACAAATTGAGTCTGTAACTAACATGAGTGCTTCCATCTTACCAGTTATGCCCCTGACACACAAGCGATAGCCAGGCAGACTCTGTTGCAAAGCTTGAATATCAACTTTTGTTACCGGTTAGTGAGTTGAAACTAGGAAGATTCCTCTTTAAACATCCAAAGAACCGTGACCAAAATAACATCCCTTAGAACATTACAAACAAAACAAGCCAACCATTCAAGGAAAAGTAGGTAAAAAAGGTGACAACTGTTTTCCATCCATTGTCTATGTATATTGTATTTTTAGTAGTTTTGAGCTTTCTTCTTCAATAATATATGTTTTTGAGAATTAAATGCAAATACCACAAAACCGTTTTCTCCAAAATAGTCCACTTTCTAGAAGGATCCATTGCATATCTTCCATTATCATACTCAAAACAAGCAAGTGTATGGATCTACTATGATTAGGCATAAATGTTTCTCTCTCTCTCTCTCTCACTCTCTCTCTCTCTCTCTCTCTCACACACACACACACACTCTCTCTCTCTCTCTCTCTCTCTCTATTTCTCTCCCTCTCCCACCCCCCTGCCCTCAATTATCTGACCATTTGTTTTGTCTCATATTCATCTAGATATGATTGAAGATAATATAATTCCCTCATTTTATTGGGACAGTAGTCACCAATGATCTCCAAATTCACCTCAATATCTGAACATAGATTATTTGTTCTTCCCCCCTGAATATACATTTAAGATTCAAAATTGATGTAAAATGTTCATGATTGATAGTATGGTCTGATGAACTGTTCCTTTATTATTTGCGGAGATTCATCTACATCCATTTTGTTTAACAAAATAAGGTATATATCAATGAATTGCTTACATTTCCCAAGATATGCAAGAAGTTCTGCTACCATGAAATGATAAATAAGGAGAAATGTTGTGCTCATGCCAAATCGCATAAAACGTCAACGTACCTATTTCATGATTTTCACATTGGAATGTGTTAAATGCCTCAATTAAAATTTGGAATTCTTTTAAAGGGATCATTTTGATTGAATTAATCGTGGAGCTTGGAACATGCACGTGCTCAATGAAAACTCAGAATTTTGAATGTAATTTTAAGTACGGTTCCAAATTTGTTGAATTCAAATTAACATGGTTTTCTATGTGCAAACACTATGATGGATACTTTTATTCCGCCTGATTCAGATGGATGGATGGCCCATACTCTTGTTTTGTGTTCATACAAACCGTCTAACAAGATTAAGGGTTTCTTATGCTTTGAGTGGTCAGGTGCTCAAGAAAAAATAGAACAAATGCCTCTAAATAGGGTGCTTGCATATCAAGAAAAAAAAGACAACAAAAATATGGTAAATTATTGACTGTTGTGAAAAAAGACAAAGTCCCTTGGAAAACAAATGCCCACTTTTGAAATGGAAAAGCATCGAGCAGAAGCGCTTTTTTCTTTCCACGATTGTGTAGATTTTTAGCACAGTTTGCATTTGCTTTGTATTTGTGCATAAAAATCCTTTCTAATTATGGATTTGGAAATGTTCAGGAGATTCCTCTAAAACCCTGTCTTTTGAAGAACTGGCATCATTTGCCCCAAGTTCCAAAAGCAGGCCTTCATTTGCCCCAACTTACAAATTTGGGTCACCATCAACCCTTACTAAAAACTCACGATCACCATATACTCCGCATGTTGCTTCAAACTCACAATCCGCCCCATCGGTCGGACGACTTGCTACAAGGTAGGGAAGATCCATGAGGTATGATGAATTCGTATGGGTTACATGGCAAATACTAACCCATTTTTGACATCAAGCTTATACGACCGAAATAGGGTCTTAGAGTTTAATTTATGTGCCAATCCTAATGCCGTTTGTCACGAATATGGTTGTAAAGCATCCATGCCAGTTGAGGTGGCAAATATTTCGCATTCGACAAATGTTGAAATTCACAAAAGTTCCCCCCCCCCGGTGAACAACCCCCCCTTACATTTGCACCCGCAAAATTTATGTCTAGGAACTGATCACTTTGACATGTACTAAATTAATCCCACAAACATTACTTGATAAACACATCCATTTCCTCACAAAAAAGAGATATTTTTCCACCACATAGAAATAGACATGATCCACTATCCCTTGAGGTATATGGAGTAGTGGCGACATGATGCAGGGAAAATGCAGAACCAATTTTTGAAGGCAGGGCGTACAGTCACGTAAACCTGAGACACAGTGAGGATGGTGAATCGTTTTTTAAAGTTTGGGTATATAGTATGCCTGAGTGAGGAAATCGGGGTACCTTGTAAAGTTGCCATGAAAACGTTTCCATTCAGCCACTGTACACGGGAGACCACCTCTTTTGCTTCCCTTTCAAACTGGTTGTGGCTTGGAAGGGATGGAAATCATCAAAGTGAAAATCCTCTCACATGTTTATTCGCTTACGCCATTATTCAAGCACTCCATTATTCACATACTTTGTGGTGAATGTCGTAGAAGTGAGCGGAGGACACCAAATTCACCGTAGTATGTTCCCGTATTAGCACATCCATTCTACTAGTCATTGATGATTACGGAAAATGGTGAAGTGGGAGTTGGTGAACCGGATGTGTTTCACCCATATTTGTTAGACAAAAATGTTTGGTTCCTCTAATGCTGACGTATTCTTATGATTGCTTGAGATAACCTCGCCCACTTGCCCCTTCCCAACTACGGCCATGGTGTACGTGAGCTTCACATCTTTGTGTATGCACTATAGTAACCGTAGTTTCTGTTCCCATGTGTAATTACGTGGATGTAGGCTTCCTTTGTTGACATTCCAATTGCGAACCCTATTCGTCAAGCTGCTTGCTAGTGACGCAGGTATTCCCTATCTCCTGGCGCCAAGTACGTGAGATTGCTGGTGACTCAAATATGGCCTTGCACCACCGGTAATGTTAGGCTCCAGTAACGTGGTGGTGGTGTTTCCGTCATTGAAATGATGAGATTACTATTTTTGTTTGGTCATCTTTTCAAACATCCTTTGAAAACTGACCACGGCTTGGCGTTCTCATCCATATTAGCCATAAAGTGTCACTTGATGTCATATTTGACCATATTTGATTGCGGTCTACAGCCTGCCTTACATTTCCAGCCATAATCAAGTGTGTGTTGGCTCCTCCTTTCAAATGTGGCCATAACGGCCACCGATGGGAAAGGGATTGTTCGAGGAATAAATATTGATGAAAGTACCTCCTTAAACACTAGACAATATCGTACAGCCATTCTTACTATGGAAAGAGACAAAGATGTGCAAAAAAGGTAGAATACGTATCTTCAAGCATGTAAATGTTGGAGTGAGACAATAATTGCGTTGGAATTTTGGCTTTAGCACGATGTCGTTGGTTTTTCTCTTGGAGGAGTGTACGTGAAATTATAGATTTTAGCATGGCTCATCGAGATTAATATTATGGGGAATTTCCATTTTAGAGGCCAGATTATTCCTACTTCCTAGTCCTCAAGGACGTGTTCAAGTTCTAGACGTATATAAATGGTTCGGTGCATCTAAGAAAGGTGGGACTACCTCGGCCAACTCACTTGAATGATATCCAGGATTCAAGAAATCGGCAACTACCTTGTGCGAGGCAACCTTGGAAAGTAAGAATCCTATGATATTTGCGTTAGCCATCGTACATTCATCAACGTAGTTTCCTAGCTCACATGCGACCTCGTTGAGGATGTATTACATCATCATCTTCTCTTCCAATGGTGAAGGACACATTACATCAGTGGTTGGGACCAGTGGGATTGGCACCTACAATGGAGCAGCTTGGACCCCTAGGACGGCTATTAGCCAGAGCAGTAGTACAAAATGGAGTACGGGTTTTGGCTTCATCAACCGTTTTCCAGTCTCTCCAAATCCATTGTTTCAGCATCAACTATTCTACACGTCTGCGAGCCGAGTGGTGTCTATAATTGACTCAAACTCTGGTGCTGCTCGAGTTTCCTAGAGGTTCCCATTGATGACCCACCAACTCTAGCAGAGTTCTACTAGCATGGAGAGGAGGGTTTCTTGACATCCTAAAGGCGTGTCATACCAGAATAAAGTCGACATGCGAATACTCTTGTCATAGGGCTAGATGCCTAGCAAGACGTTGCACCTCGTTTGGACTAACCTCTATCAAAGTTTTCTTACTCAGCAGTTCATAGGATTTTTCTAAGCTTGTACATATTATTGTTGTACTTAGTATTCTTGTAATACAATCACAACTTCTGCATTCACTTCTCAGCAGTTGTAAAAGGATTGCTTGGAACACCAAAGGTCCTACCATGATAGCAAGGCAAGGCATTTGCAGTGGTCGTGCAAGTATACAATATGGTATCAGAGAAATCACGTAAGTTCCACTATCAATCGTAGCAGCTACAGCTAAGTGTTGGTGGAAGAGACTTCCACATTCACACGTCAGCATTAAAGAGTTGAGAGGTGCACAGATCATAATTTGTGCACAAGGATGAAGGACTCAGAGGTCTCTATGAGTGACATGGAGCCTTAGCATTCAATGGAGGGTTCTCCACCGCTTGATAATCAATATGTCTTGCATGGCTTACGCATGCCTCAAGAGTAGGTACACTATGTTGCAAGCCATGCACAACGCCAAGCAGTAGAGGCACAGTGCTTGGAAGAAGACGCGTAGTGGAAGGCACTACAAAAACAGTTGGCACAACAAGGTATAGTGTAGGAAATGGAGCCATTGAGGCAGCAGCTTGGACCTCAAGAGCTCTTTTGAATACAAGAGCAGGTCACACAAGCTGCTCTAGAAACACATATGAAGCAGTTACAACATTCATGTGCAAATTTAGAAGCATAGAATGCGCATATAAATCAATTTATAGAAAATTTTCAACATGAGTAACAAATGGGTCAAGAGATGACTTAGCAACAACAACAGCAGTCGATGCAATGGCATCAAATGTCATAAGAATTTTCAATCCATGTGCCTCATGGAAGTCCTCCACCGGTGGTGCAACCAGGTTTCTCCCAGCAAGGACAATGTGGAGCATCTATAGACATGGGAGCACAATAGCACTTCGTGGCACAACCAGAAGGTGGGCTATTGGTGCCACCTGTGGGATCATACCAACACGCTTTGCCACAAGCAAACACAACACATCCTGGAGTGGGTGGACGAATGTCTCAGGTTCATCGAGATCCAACAGTACACGTGCTATAATTCCCTACGCTTACCCAACAGATAATAGGGCAAATAACCCCTTTTCAAGGTCTCGAGTTCACATGGATTCCTTGTAGCTGCACAAGTTCAAGGTCAAAAGGTTTGAGGGAGAGAAATTTCCACACTGGGTGCACAAGTTCAAACAGGTCGCTCAGACTTCTTTCCTATGGGAGTTTTGCAATGGGCAGTACTCGCCGCCACCATTTGAGTCATCACCACAAGCAATGGCAGAGTTCAACTCATTCACCAGGTCTGCATACATGGTACTGGACAACAATCTCACTCTTTATATCCAACAGGCAATTAGGATGTTTGAAGGATTACCTGAACATGCTCATCATGCGTGGTCCTATCTACTAAGGATCTATATGTCTCAGGAATCCACCTTCAAGTCTCACCTCCTTACAGAGCTTTCCCACATCAGCCACAGCAACTTCACAAGCATTCAGGACTACCTTAACAAAGCCAAGTCGCTAAGAGACCAGCTCACGGTGACTCACTCCTATTTTGGAGCCAGTCTTTGTGGCCTTCCTCCTTAAAGGATTGAACGGAAATTGGGAGGAAGTGAGTAACTTGCTCAAGCTCAAGGAGGATGCTCAATTGACATACGTGTGTAAGATTTCATTGATAGAAGAGCACAATCAGAAGCTTGTAAAGGAAAATTTACGTCTTCTTTTCTATCCAGCACACCAAGCAGCTTGCACTACCCTCGTGTCCCATCTGACATCAAATAACTCTGTTGTGAACTAATCTCCCTCACCTGATTGGCATAAAAAATCATCATCTACACCCTCAGCGAACTCCAACGACAAGCATACCAAACCTCAGCTTATGTGAAAGCGCAAGTACTAGAAGCATCATGGACAGATCAGGCCATATTGTAGGAAGCGGCTAAGGGATAGGGAGTTTCCAAAGAGGCTTGAATGCGAGGAGGAGTAGTCAAAGCATTTGGATGGTAGAGAGGAGCATAGTGACAAATACGATGAGGAGACTTAGCAAAAGGTGATAGTTGGAGTGGAAAAGAAGCAGTTTGACATCCCAGGATCTGTATTGCATCTCTCATAAGTTTCTATTACCAAGGGAGTTTGCTCAAGGAAGGTGTGGTACCTAGACAGTGTGTGCACGTCCCACATTATGTTTGACAGATGAAACCTCCAACAACTTTAGTAATGTGAGAAAGGCTAAGTCATCATAGCAAACAGCCAGCATGTGCTAGTGAAAGACAAAGGGAAGATGACAATGACGGGGTGTAAGGGAACTCAGGTGCAGCTTGGCAACGTGATGTTTAACTCTTGAATTTATTTCAACCTCCTATTGCTTGGAGAATTGTTAAATCAAGGAGAACACATTGTTAGTGATGGGGAGCAGATCTCCTTGAAAAGGCATGATGGTGAAACCTTTGCCAAAAGGTATGTGTCCTATATCAACATGATAAAGCTCAACCTGAGCACAACGGCTTGAAAGCACCCCCGAGTCTTCCTTTGCTACTTAAAATCAATAGGGAGTCCACGAGTTCTTGAAATGCATGCAACATAATCACGGTAGCAAACGAAATGGATTCAATTTCTCCAATGTGCCTCTAGTTTGTACTAAGGAGCACAATGATTCTAGAAAATCACCCATGATCAAAGGCAATCTTGCCATTAATGGAATCTGTTTCTTGGGTACACAACGAGGTGATTTTGGGCCGTGCACCAGAGAGGGGGAGCATGAGAGCTACTTCAAAAGTGTCCGAAATTTTTCTCTTTGCATTAACGTATAGTTATGACAATTAAAGTGGAAATTTTCTCGTCAATGGGCATGACAATTCCTACTTTGATTATGAGAAGAGGAAGGCCCATGACAAGTGCTTCAACATTGCCACTTCCCTCATGACATCGTTTTCGGATCGGTATTGTGGTATTGTCACAAAACATTTGCTTGAACCTACAAGAGAAGATTCAAAGAGGCAAGAAGTACGATTTTATCCACAACCTCCAGCATCAACCTTCGGCAGCAGGTGCAAATGTTTCTACACAATTTGGGGAGTAAAAACTTTTGTCAAAGATTTCTTTACAAAACGTTTTTCACCTCTTATGTTCCGCGTGGCTGCTTGAAACCTCATGCTGAATAGCTACTCATCAACGATCACAAGGAGGACAGTGAGGAGAAGCCATAGCCAAGTTCTAGGTTCGGAACAACATGCTCTTGTGGAGGGGAGGCTGTGAGGTTGGCGCTCACTTTCGCAAACTTCGGTCGCTACGGGAGGAGCTCGCTCATGATCACAAGCGGCGCTTTGATTCCCTTAAGCAAAAATGATGAAGTTTAGAGTTTTGTGCAAGCTGATGTGGTAGGTCACACCATAGGAAAAAAGTGCTCAATCAACGACGCAAAAGGATGGCAAGGCCTTGCCGGCAAACTCCTGGACAACGAACGTTAGACGGCCGACACAACATGAGAGGCCCTCGCCGTCATCACTGAACTCGACATGTCTCCTTGCAAAGCCACGCAAGAGATAAGTCCCTTCACAAGCGAACTGATCTGAACTTTATGGAAAAAAAAGCAGTCTCTTAGGGAAGTAGCAACACACAAAGGGCAAGCAAAGAACAGTTCCAACACCACAAATGCTTTTGTGGAGTTAAGCCTAACTTCCTTAAAAAAAAAGAAGATCACTTTGAGAATGAAATGGAAAGGAGCATTTTCTGGGGCCACTTAGATTTATCCTTCACACCCAGGGATTAAATTTAGGGGAGCGCGTCCCTTGGCTTCCAATGTAGGAGCACAATTTGTTACCGCCACAAAATCTCAGTGATGACTCAAGAAATTATTGATTTCCTTGCCATTGAGTAGAGTCAAGTGTGGTGGAGTCCATCTACCTTCACCACTGCATTTATCGAGGGGTCATGTTGGAGTGAGCTGATAGTTACGTTGGATCTTTGGCTTCAACACGACACAGTCAGTTTCAGTTTTGGAGGAGTCTATGTGGAATTTCTGGATTTTACCGTGATTCACCGAGAATATTCCTATGGGGAATTGTTATTGTAGAGACCATATTATTCCTATTCTTTATTCCTCCAAGACGTGTAAAAATGGTTTGGTGCATTCAAGAAAGGTGGGACTACCTCAGCCAACTCACTAGAGTGATGTCCAGGTTCGACAACTTGGCAACTGTCTCGTGTGAGGCAACATTGGAAAGTATAAAGCCTATAGGATTTTCTTGAGCCATTGTACAAGCATCAACACAATCGCCTAGTTCACATACAACCTCGTGGAGGATGTAATACATCATCATTGTCTCTTCCAACATAGGAGGACACATTACTACCTCAGTGGTTGGGATCGCTGGGACCACCACCTACAATGAAGCAGCCTTGACCGTTAGGACAGCTATCAACCAAAGCAATAGTGCAAAATGGAGTACCATTTGTGGCTTCATCAACCATTTTCTAGTCTCTCCAAATCCATTCTATCAACATCAACTATTGTACAAGTGTACGAGCCACTTCGTCTTTATACTAGAATCAGACCTTGGTGTTGCTAGAGTTTTGTTGAGATTCCCTTTGACGGCCCATAGACTCTAGCAAAGTTTTGCTAGCCTGAAGAGGAGTTTTGTTTTCTGACATCCTAAATGCCTGTCAAACCAACAGACGGTTGACACTCCAAGGCTCTATCATGTTTTTGCTGCTGTACTCTTCATATGCTATTGCTAAGCTTGTACATGGTATTGCTGTACTTTGTATCCTTGTAGTACAATCATAGCTTCCACATTCACTTCTCAAAATTTGTACAAGTATTGCATAACACACCAAAGGTCCTGCCATGATAGCAAGGCAAAGCCTTTACTGTAGTCGTGCAAAAATCCAACTTTAGAGAGATGAGGAAATAGAATCACCACATAAAGCTGTGATGATGCTATAGTTAAAATTTTCAGTTATTTAAAAGAATATTCAAAATTTGAGTAAGTGATGGAAATTGAAGTGTGATTACTCAATCTTCATTAGGTTGGAAAAATAAGAATAATTATCTCCCACATAATTACATTTAGATAAATTATTAAAGTTTTAAATGGTTACAAACGTAAGGGAAATTAGCCAATGTATATATCATATCGTATGTTGCCTTAACGTCTATTTCAAAACCTCAATGGTGCCTTTTTTGTCTGAAAGTTTAAATTCATATGTATATATATTTAAAGGAGGAAAATCATTCAAGTTACATAAAAGTGCATTAAAAAATTCTAAAGAGAACACAGATTTAGATATTACTTTAATCCCGTAATATTATAAAACTTTCTAGAAATCCCTTGATTATTTAAGACAATAATTTTGATGCGGAAATACTTTTGTTTAGTACATTTTATTCTAATCGTGAATTCAGATCATATCTAGATTATTATTCTATGTTTAATTTTGGAATACACTTTCATTTAAATTGCATCATATTTATCCAGAAAGATATACATATGTATTTTGAAGTTTGGACAAAAGGCACAATTGAGATGTCGAAATTGAGGCACTATAACACATGAATTTTATATATCATCAAATTTATCTTATGTTTTAAATGATTTCAAGTTTTAATAATTGATTTTAATTTATGAATCTGGAATATTGCGATTGTGATCCATGCTGAATAATCACATTTCAATGTCCATCATCTATTCAATGTCTGAATATTATGTTAAGGAATTAAATTTTATACAAGGATTTCAATTTTTTTGTACGTGGCGACTATTTTCTCATCTCTTGAACATGTTTTATTTTTTTTTTACCTTTCATGTCCATCTTTGTCTCTTTCGATAGTGAGAATGCCTTTGTAAGATTGTTGAGTGTTCAAGGTGGTACTTTTATCAATATTGCTCACTCGCACAATCCTTTTCCTGTTGGCCACCGTTAGGGCCACATTTGAGAGGAGGAGCCGGGGCACGCTTTGATTATGGCTAGAACAGAAGGCAGGTTGCGGACCACAGTCAACTTTGGCCAAATCTGACATCGAGCAAAACTTTCTGGCCAATATGGATGTCGTCGCCAAGCCGTGGCCATTCATAGAAGAATCGGACAAAACATAGCCATACGAGGAAAAATGACCAAATGAGAAACACACGTTGAGCTGCAATGAGCCAACTGTTGCCCGTTGGCAGGTAAGAATGCATGAGGTGACTCAGATTGGTCTCTGTTTTCAACCTGTTGCAGTCACGCGGCGCATTTATGCTGCTTGTTTGCAAGTCACTCCACGCGTTCCAGCACTCAACTCTGTTCATGCCGCCTGTCCCCTAACTGATTGAGCGAACGCACCCGTAGAATGCACTCACCACAGAACGTGCAAAGAAATTTCCGCTATCGGACATATCAGTGGGGAGGCCTTTTCGGTGACTTTCGTGATCATTGGTCGTGCTCTAGAATCTCAGCAAAGTTATGATCCAACTCCTTCTCTGTGTTTGCTACGCTTTGCACCCTAAATGGCGATTTGTTCTTCTTAGTATCCTTGTTTCCCTTTTTGGAGTTAATAAGTAGCCTATCCTAAGAATATCTTTCCATAAGCCACTTGTTCTGTTGTGTATATGTAACTGCCCCCAAGGGTATTTCATAACGGTTTTATTGTCCCTGATGTACTATATTTCTGTTATATCTCTTAATAAAACTACATCTTGCCTTTGTTTTCGATGAATTCTGGTCCGCATGGTCGTTTCATGTATTGAAACGAATTGGACCGTGTTGCGATTGTTGTCGGTTTTTCTTATGAAACGTCAGGCACGTTGAATGCTTTTTTCACGTATCGAACGTATATAACAAACCGTACATCCGCAAACCCAGTAGCAAAAAACAAAGCTAGAGGAGACCGAGTTCAATTCACAATGTTGTACTTGCTTCTTTCCGACAAATGAATTAACAGTCGCATTGCGCACCGAGGGGTAGATGGCAACGAAACAATGAACCCCATGTCAACCGGGTATATTGTACTCATATTCAACCCCGAGGTGCTCATGGAGTGCCCAAAAACATCATCAGTGGTATTTTGTTACGGTGTCTTAACCCCTGGGATGTTTTACGACATATAATAAATTTTTGCGGCCTCTTGAAACCAGCTGTCCGGCACGGGGGACTAGTAAAAGTACTTTGTTCGGAAACGGGATCTTCGAGTATTTTCCCGCTAGAATTTTCATCCCACACTCTTCCACCGACAGGGATGCATCATTCTAGGTCTGGCTCCGGTACGTATGTCGAGCTCACTGTCGACCTTGGCTATGCATATCCACGTCGCTCCAGTTTCATGTCCTCGGATGGTATAGCCGTGGCTGGGAAGGGGTGAAAAACAGAGTGAAAATTCACTCGCGTCCTTATTCACACACTCCGGTCGTGGATGGGTCAGCGTGGCTGTAACGGAAGTGAGCGGAGGACACCAAGTTCAACGCGGACTTTTCCCATTGAATGACATACAAACGACCAAATATCGATGATTGCGGACAGTAGCAGACTCAAAGTGGGTGAATGGACGTGTTTCACACCTTTTCGGGGCACGAGATTTCCAAGATCCTCTGATGCTGACATCACATAGTGAGTGGGTGAAATTGCCTCGCCCACTCACCCCTTCCCAGCCACGGCCTATGAGGGAACATCCATCTCTTGCTCGCACTCCTCACGTGCTTTCAAGCCGGCGTAAAAGGCACCCTTGACAATGTCGTCAATTGCTGCGAAGCTCCATAGAACAGTAGCAGTTTGTTATCGACGCAACTGTCAATCCTGTATCAGAACTTTAGAAAATATTATTCAGAATTATACGATGACTTATGCTTTCTACTATCAATATATGAGAATGATTCCCGTACCAGAGAGGACGAAATCAACGCACGCTAACGCACGACAACAACTTCCATCTCATATATGGGCTATATAACTTCATCTTGGCGGCCTTTAGTCCAATGCATATTTAGATACTTCAAGAGGGAAACCAAGATGGCAAAGTAAGATCCACGACCTACTAAAACCGCCTCCTATGATCATTAAAAGAGCAAAGAACGAGCATGTACCCAATCAGAAAGAAGATCATTCTATGCTCAGTTTTGCTTCAAGTGTGCATGAATTCACTTCTACTCAAAATAACCAACAAGGAGAAGCATTTTCATTTCCCTTGACTGAAACATCCGTTCTACATTCAAAATATTAGCATTGAAGCTTCTCAAGGCAATGACATCACTGAATACATATGAGTGAACTTGACATCTTAATATATTGTGGTTTTCATTCAAGAAGCAAAGCAAACCAGTAATAATATAATTATTAAACAAAAGCAAAGAACAAAAACTATTGGTTATATAGATGTATATCTATATCTTTATCTATATCTATATCTATATCTATATCTATATCTATATCTATATCTATATCTATATCTATATCTATATCTATATCTATATCTATATCTATATCTATATCTATATCT
>SZWC01004156.1:0-10082 GCA_023375785.1 Penium margaritaceum
AGTGTGTTTTTGACCACTATGTTTCTGACCAGTGTGTCTCTGACAACTGTGTTTCTGATCACTGTGTTTCTGACCACTGTGTTTCTGACCACTGGTGCCGACACTGTGTTCCTGACCACTGTGTTTCCGACCACTTTGTTTATGACCACTTTGTTTCTGACCAGTGTGTATCTGACCAGTGTATTTCTGACAAGTGTGTATCTGACCACTGTGTTTCTGACCAGTGTGTTTCGGACCACACTGATTCTCACCACTGTGTTTCTGACCACTGTGTTTCTGACCAGTGTGTTTCGGACCACACTGATTCTCACCACTGTGTTTCTGACCAGTGTCTTTCTCACAACTGTGTTTCTGACCAGTGTGCCTTTGACCACTGTGTTTCTGACGAGTGTGTTTCTGACCAGTGTGTTTCTGGCCACTGCGTTTTTGACCACTGTGTGTCTGACCACTGTGTTTCTGACCAGTGTGTTTCTGAACAGTGTGATTCTGACCACTGTGTTTCTGACCAGTGTCTTTCTGACAACTGTGTTTCTCACCAGTGTGTTTTTTACCGCTGTGTTTCTGACCAGTGTGTTTCTGACCACTGTGTTTCTAACCTGTGTGTTTCCGACCAATGAGGTTTTTGATCACTGTGTTTCTGACCCCTGTGTTTCTGACCCTTGTATTTCTGATCATTGTGTTTCTGTTCAGTGTGTTTCTGACCACTTTGTTTCTGACCAGTGTGTTTCTGACCACTGTGTTTATGACCACTGTGTTTCTGACCACTGTGTTTCTGACCACTGTAATTCTGACCACTGTGTTTCAGACCACTGTGTTTCTGACCAGTGTGTTTCTGACTAGTGTGTTTCTGACCACTGTGATTCTGACCACTGTGTTTCAAACAACTGTCTCTCTGAGAAGTGTGTTCCTGACCAGTGTGTTTCTGACCAGTGTGCTTCTGACCACTGTGTTTCTGACCAGTGTGTTTCTGACGACTGTGTCTCTGACCACTGTGTTTCTGATCAGTGTGTTTCGGACCAGTGTGTTTCTAACCACTGTGATTCTGACCACTGTGTTTCTGACCAGTGTCTTTCTGACAACTGTGTTTCTCACCACTGTGTTTTTGACCACTGTGTTTCTGACCAGTGTGCTTCTGACCACTGTGTTTCTGACGACTGTGTTTCTGACCACTGTGTTTCTGATCAGTGTGTTTCGGACCAGTGTGTTTCTAACCACTGTGATTCTGACCACTGTGTTTCTGACCAGTGTCTTTCTGACAACTGTGTTTCTCACCACTGTGTTTTTGACCACTGTGTTTCTGACCAGTGTGCTTCTGACCACTGTGTTTCTGACGACTGTGTTTCTGACCACTGTGTTTCTGATCAGTGTGTTTCGGACCAGTGTGTTTCTAACCACTGTGATTCTGACCACTGTGTTTCTGACCAGTGTCTTTCTGACAACTGTGTTTCTCACCACTGTGTTTTTGACCACTGTGTTTCTGACCAGTGTGCTTCTGACCACTGTGTTTCTGACGACTGTGTTTCTGACCACTGTGTTTCTGATCAGTGTGTTTCGGACCAGTGTGTTTCTAACCACTGTGATTCTGACCACTGTGTTTCTGACCAGTGTCTTTCTGACAACTGTGTTTCTCACCACTGTGTTTTTGACCACTGTGTTTCTGACCAGTGTGCTTCTGACCACTGTGTTTCTGACGACTGTGTTTCTGACCACTGTGTTTCTGATCAGTGTGTTTCGGACCAGTGTGTTTCTAACCACTGTGATTCTGACCACTGTGTTTCTGACCAGTGTCTTTCTGACAACTGTGTTTCTCACCACTGTGTTTTTGACCACTGTGTTTCTGACCAGTGTGCTTCTGACCACTGTGTTTCTGACGACTGTGTTTCTGACCACTGTGTTTCTGATCAGTGTGTTTCGGACCAGTGTGTTTCTAACCACTGTGATTCTGACCACTGTGTTTCTGACCAGTGTCTTTCTGACAACTGTGTTTCTCACCACTGTGTTTTTGACCACTGTGTTTCTGACCAGTGTGCTTCTGACCACTGTGTTTCTGACGACTGTGTTTCTGACCACTGTGTTTCTGATCAGTGTGTTTCGGACCAGTGTGTTTCTAACCACTGTGATTCTGACCACTGTGTTTCTGACCAGTGTCTTTCTGACAACTGTGTTTCTCACCACTGTGTTTTTGACCACTGTGTTTCTGACCAGTGTGCTTCTGACCACTGTGTTTCTGACGACTGTGTTTCTGACCACTGTGTTTCTGATCAGTGTGTTTCGGACCAGTGTGTTTCTAACCACTGTGATTCTGACCACTGTGTTTCTGACCAGTGTCTTTCTGACAACTGTGTTTCTCACCACTGTGTTTTTGACCACTGTGTTTCTGACCAGTGTGCTTCTGACCACTGTGTTTCTGACGACTGTGTTTCTGACCACTGTGTTTCTGATCAGTGTGTTTCGGACCAGTGTGTTTCTAACCACTGTGATTCTGACCACTGTGTTTCTGACCAGTGTCTTTCTGACAACTGTGTTTCTCACCACTGTGTTTTTGACCACTGTGTTTCTGACCAGTGTGCTTCTGACCACTGTGTTTCTGACGACTGTGTTTCTGACCACTGTGTTTCTGATCAGTGTGTTTCGGACCAGTGTGTTTCTAACCACTGTGATTCTGACCACTGTGTTTCTGACCAGTGTGTTTCTGACGACTGTGTTTCTGACCACTGTGTTTCTGACCAGGGTGTTTCTGATCAGTGTGTATCTGACCAGTGTGTTTCTGACCACTGTGTTTCTGACCAGTGTGTTTTTGACCACTATGTTTCTGACCAGTGTGTCTCTGACAACTGTGTTTCTGATCACTGGGTTTCTGACCACTGTGTTTCTGACCATTGGTGCCGACACTGTGTTCCTGACCACTGTGTTTCTGACCACTTTGTTTATGACCACTTTGTTTCTGACCAGTGTGTATCTGACCAGTGTATTTCTGACAAGTGTGTATCTGACCACTATGTTTCTGACCAGTGTGTTTCGGACCACACTGATTCTCACCACTGTGTTTCTGACCAGTGTCTTTCTCACAACTGTGGTTCTGACCAGTGTGCCTTTGACCACTGTGTTTCTGACCAGTGTGTTTCTGACCAGTGTGTTTCTGGCCACTGCGTTTCTGACCACTGTGTTTCTGACCACTGTGTTTCTGACCAGTGTGTTTCTGAACAGTGTGATTCTGACCACTGTGTTTCTGACCAGTGTCTTTCTGACAACTGTGTTTCTCACCAGTGTGTTTTTGACCACTGTGTTTCTGACCAGTGTGCTTCTGACCACTGTGTTTCTGACCAGTGTGCTTCTGACCACTGTGTTTCTGACCAGTGTGCTTCTGACCACTGTGTTTCTGACCAGTGTGCTTCTGACCACTGTGTTTCTGACCAGTGTGCTTCTGACCACTGTGTTTCTGACCAGTGTGCTTCTGACCACTGTGTTTCTGACCAGTGTGCTTCTGACCACTGTGTTTCTGACCAGTGTGCTTCTGACCACTGTGTTTCTGACCAGTGTGCTTCTGACCACTGTGTTTCTGACCAGTGTGCTTCTGACCACTGTGTTTCTGACCAGTGTGCTTCTGACCACTGTGTTTCTGACCAGTGTGCTTCTGACCACTGTGTTTCTGACCAGTGTGCTTCTGACCACTGTGTTTCTGACCAGTGTGCTTCTGACCACTGTGTTTCTGACCAGTGTGCTTCTGACCACTGTGTTTCTGACCAGTGTGCTTCTGACCACTGTGTTTCTGACCAGTGTGCTTCTGACCACTGTGTTTCTGACCAGTGTGCTTCTGACCACTGTGTTTCTGACCAGTGTGCTTCTGACCACTGTGTTTCTGACCAGTGTGCTTCTGACCACTGTGTTTCTGACCAGTGTGCTTCTGACCACTGTGTTTCTGACCAGTGTGCTTCTGACCACTGTGTTTCTGACCAGTGTGCTTCTGACCACTGTGTTTCTGACCAGTGTGCTTCTGACCACTGTGTTTCTGACCAGTGTGCTTCTGACCACTGTGTTTCTGACCAGTGTGCTTCTGACCACTGTGTTTCTGACCAGTGTGCTTCTGACCACTGTGTTTCTGACCAGTGTGCTTCTGACCACTGTGTTTCTGACCAGTGTGCTTCTGACCACTGTGTTTCTGACCAGTGTGCTTCTGACCACTGTGTTTCTGACCAGTGTGCTTCTGACCACTGTGTTTCTGACCAGTGTGCTTCTGACCACTGTGTTTCTGACCAGTGTGCTTCTGACCACTGTGTTTCTGACCAGTGTGCTTCTGACCACTGTGTTTCTGACCAGTGTGCTTCTGACCACTGTGTTTCTGACCAGTGTGCTTCTGACCACTGTGTTTCTGACCAGTGTGCTTCTGACCACTGTGTTTCTGACCAGTGTGCTTCTGACCACTGTGTTTCTGACCAGTGTGCTTCTGACCACTGTGTTTCTGACCAGTGTGCTTCTGACCACTGTGTTTCTGACCAGTGTGCTTCTGACCACTGTGTTTCTGACCAGTGTGCTTCTGACCACTGTGTTTCTGACCAGTGTGCTTCTGACCACTGTGTTTCTGACCAGTGTGCTTCTGACCACTGTGTTTCTGACCAGTGTGCTTCTGACCACTGTGTTTCTGACCAGTGTGCTTCTGACCACTGTGTTTCTGACCAGTGTGCTTCTGACCACTGTGTTTCTGACCAGTGTGCTTCTGACCACTGTGTTTCTGACCAGTGTGCTTCTGACCACTGTGTTTCTGACCAGTGTGCTTCTGACCACTGTGTTTCTGACCAGTGTGCTTCTGACCACTGTGTTTCTGACCAGTGTGCTTCTGACCACTGTGTTTCTGACCAGTGTGCTTCTGACCACTGTGTTTCTGACCAGTGTGCTTCTGACCACTGTGTTTCTGACCAGTGTGCTTCTGACCACTGTGTTTCTGACCAGTGTGCTTCTGACCACTGTGTTTCTGACCAGTGTGCTTCTGACCACTGTGTTTCTGACCAGTGTGCTTCTGACCACTGTGTTTCTGACCAGTGTGCTTCTGACCACTGTGTTTCTGACCAGTGTGCTTCTGACCACTGTGTTTCTGACCAGTGTGCTTCTGACCACTGTGTTTCTGACCAGTGTGCTTCTGACCACTGTGTTTCTGACCAGTGTGCTTCTGACCACTGTGTTTCTGACCAGTGTGCTTCTGACCACTGTGTTTCTGACCAGTGTGCTTCTGACCACTGTGTTTCTGACCACTGTGTTTCTGACCTGTTGTTTCTGACCAGTGTGTTTCTGACCAGTGTGATTCTGACCAGTGTGTTTCTGACCACTGTGTTTCTGACCATTGTGTTTCTGACCAGTGTGTTTCTGACAAGTGTGTTACTGACCACTGTGTTTCTGACCAGTTTGCTTCTGACCACTGTGTTCCTGACCACTGTGTTTCTACCCACTGAGTTTCTGACCAGTGTGTTTCTGACCAGTGTGTTTCTGACCACTGTGTTTCTGACCAATGTGTTTCTGAACCGTGTGTTTTTGACCACTGCGTTTCTGACCAGTGTGTTTCTGACCAGTGTGCTTCTGACCACTGTGTTTCTGACCAGTGTCTTTCTGACCACTGTGTTTCTCACCAGTGTGTTTTTGACCACTGTGTTTCTGACCAGTGTGCTTCTGACCACTGTGTTTCTGACCAGTGTCTTTCTGACCACTGTGTTTCTCACCAGTGTGTTTTTGACCACTGTGTTTCTGACCAGTGTGCTTCTGACCACTGTGTTTCTGACCAGTGTCTTTCTGACCACTGTGTTTCTCACCAGTGTGTTTTTGACCACTGTGTTTCTGACCAGTGTGCTTCTGACCACTGTGTTTCTGACCAGTGTCTTTCTGACCACTGTGTTTCTCACCAGTGTGTTTTTGACCACTGTGTTTCTGACCAGTGTGCTTCTGACCACTGTGTTTCTGACCAGTGTCTTTCTGACCACTGTGTTTCTCACCAGTGTGTTTTTGACCACTGTGTTTCTGACCAGTGTGCTTCTGACCACTGTGTTTCTGACCAGTGTCTTTCTGACCACTGTGTTTCTCACCAGTGTGTTTTTGACCACTGTGTTTCTGACCAGTGTGCTTCTGACCACTGTGTTTCTGACCAGTGTCTTTCTGACCACTGTGTTTCTCACCAGTGTGTTTTTGACCACTGTGTTTCTGACCAGTGTGCTTCTGACCACTGTGTTTCTGACCAGTGTCTTTCTGACCACTGTGTTTCTCACCAGTGTGTTTTTGACCACTGTGTTTCTGACCAGTGTGCTTCTGACCACTGTGTTTCTGACCAGTGTCTTTCTGACCACTGTGTTTCTCACCAGTGTGTTTTTGACCACTGTGTTTCTGACCAGTGTGCTTCTGACCACTGTGTTTCTGACCAGTGTCTTTCTGACCACTGTGTTTCTCACCAGTGTGTTTTTGACCACTGTGTTTCTGACCAGTGTGCTTCTGACCACTGTGTTTCTGACCAGTGTCTTTCTGACCACTGTGTTTCTCACCAGTGTGTTTTTGACCACTGTGTTTCTGACCAGTGTGCTTCTGACCACTGTGTTTCTGACCAGTGTCTTTCTGACCACTGTGTTTCTCACCAGTGTGTTTTTGACCACTGTGTTTCTGACCAGTGTGCTTCTGACCACTGTGTTTCTGACCAGTGTCTTTCTGACCACTGTGTTTCTCACCAGTGTGTTTTTGACCACTGTGTTTCTGACCAGTGTGCTTCTGACCACTGTGTTTCTGACCAGTGTCTTTCTGACCACTGTGTTTCTCACCAGTGTGTTTTTGACCACTGTGTTTCTGACCAGTGTGCTTCTGACCACTGTGTTTCTGACCAGTGTCTTTCTGACCACTGTGTTTCTCACCAGTGTGTTTTTGACCACTGTGTTTCTGACCAGTGTGCTTCTGACCACTGTGTTTCTGACCAGTGTCTTTCTGACCACTGTGTTTCTCACCAGTGTGTTTTTGACCACTGTGTTTCTGACCAGTGTGCTTCTGACCACTGTGTTTCTGACCAGTGTCTTTCTGACCACTGTGTTTCTCACCAGTGTGTTTTTGACCACTGTGTTTCTGACCACTGTGTTTCTGACCAGTGTCTTTCTCACAACTGTGTTTCTGACCAGTGTGCCTTTGACCACTGTGTTTCTGACCAGTGTGTTTCTGACCAGTGTGTTTCTGACCACTGCGTTTCTGACCACTGTGTTTCTGACCACTAAGTTTCTGACCAGTGTGTTTCTGAACAGTGTGCTTCTGACCACTGTGTTTCTGACCAGTGTCTTTCTGACAACTGTGTTTCTCACCAGTGTGTTTTTGACCACTGTGTTTCTGACCAGTGTGTTTCCGACCACTGTGTTTCTAACCTGTGTGTTTCCGACCAATGAGGTTTTTGATCACTGTGTTTCTGACCCCTGTGTTTCTGACCCTTGTATTTCTGATCATTGTGTTTCTGTTCAGTGTGTTTCTGACCACTTTGTTTCTGACCAGTGTGTTTCTGACCACTATGTTTATGACCACTGTGTTTCCGACCACTGTGTTTCTGACCACTGTGTTTCTGACCACTGTGTTTCAGACCACTGTGTTTCTGACCAGTGTGTTTCTGACCAGTGTGTTTCTGACCACTGTGATTCTGACCACTGTGTTTCTGACCACTGTGTTTCTGACCAGTGTGTTTCTGACCAGTGTGTTTCTGACCACTGTGATTCTGACCACTGTGTTTCAAACAACTGTCTCTCTGAGAAGTCTGTTCCTGACCAGTGTGTTTCTGACCAGTGTGCTTCTGACCACTGTGTTTCTGACCAGTGTGTTTGTGACCATTGTGTTTCTGAACAATGTGTTTCTGACCAGTGTGTTTCTGACCAGTGTGTTTCTGTCGAGTGTGTTTCTGACCACTGTGTTTCTGACGACTGTGTTTCTGACCATTGTGTTTCTGACCAGTGTCTTTCTGACCATTGTGTTTCTGAACAGTGTGTTTCTGACCAGTGTGTTTCTGTCGAGTGTGTTTCTGACCACTGTGTTTCTGACGACTGTGTTTCTGACCATTGTGTTTCTGACCAGTGTCTTTCTGACCATTGTGTTTCTGAACAGTGTGTTTCTGACCAGTGTGTTTCTGTCGAGTGTGTTTCTGACCACTGTGTTTCTGACGACTGTGTTTCTGACCATTGTGTTTCTGACCAGTGTCTTTCTGACCATTGTGTTTCTGAACAGTGTGTTTCTGACCAGTGTGTTTCTGTCGAGTGTGTTTCTGACCACTGTGTTTCTGACGACTGTGTTTCTGACCATTGTGTTTCTGACCAGTGTCTTTCTGACCATTGTGTTTCTGAACAGTGTGTTTCTGACCAGTGTGTTTCTGTCGAGTGTGTTTCTGACCACTGTGTTTCTGACGACTGTGTTTCTGACCATTGTGTTTCTGACCAGTGTCTTTCTGACCATTGTGTTTCTGAACAGTGTGTTTCTGACCAGTGTGTTTCTGTCGAGTGTGTTTCTGACCACTGTGTTTCTGACGACTGTGTTTCTGACCATTGTGTTTCTGACCAGTGTCTTTCTGACCATTGTGTTTCTGAACAGTGTGTTTCTGACCAGTGTGTTTCTGTCGAGTGTGTTTCTGACCACTGTGTTTCTGACGACTGTGTTTCTGACCATTGTGTTTCTGACCAGTGTCTTTCTGACCATTGTGTTTCTGAACAGTGTGTTTCTGACCAGTGTGTTTCTGTCGAGTGTGTTTCTGACCACTGTGTTTCTGACGACTGTGTTTCTGACCATTGTGTTTCTGACCAGTGTCTTTCTGACCATTGTGTTTCTGAACAGTGTGTTTCTGACCAGTGTGTTTCTGTCGAGTGTGTTTCTGACCACTGTGTTTCTGACGACTGTGTTTCTGACCATTGTGTTTCTGACCAGTGTCTTTCTGACCATTGTGTTTCTGAACAGTGTGTTTCTGACCAGTGTGTTTCTGTCGAGTGTGTTTCTGACCACTGTGTTTCTGACGACTGTGTTTCTGACCATTGTGTTTCTGACCAGTGTCTTTCTGACCATTGTGTTTCTGAACAGTGTGTTTCTGACCAGTGTGTTTCTGTCGAGTGTGTTTCTGACCACTGTGTTTCTGACGACTGTGTTTCTGACCATTGTGTTTCTGACCAGTGTCTTTCTGACCATTGTGTTTCTGAACAGTGTGTTTCTGACCAGTGTGTTTCTGTCGAGTGTGTTTCTGACCACTGTGTTTCTGACGACTGTGTTTCTGACCATTGTGTTTCTGACCAGTGTCTTTCTGACCATTGTGTTTCTGAACAGTGTGTTTCTGACCAGTGTGTTTCTGTCGAGTGTGTTTCTGACCACTGTGTTTCTGACGACTGTGTTTCTGACCATTGTGTTTCTGACCAGTGTCTTTCTGACCATTGTGTTTCTGAACAGTGTGTTTCTGACCAGTGTGTTTCTGTCGAGTGTGTTTCTGACCACTGTGTTTCTGACGACTGTGTTTCTGACCATTGTGTTTCTGACCAGTGTCTTTCTGACCATTGTGTTTCTGAACAGTGTGTTTCTGACCAGTGTGTTTCTGTCGAGTGTGTTTCTGACCACTGTGTTTCTGACGACTGTGTTTCTGACCATTGTGTTTCTGACCAGTGTCTTTCTGACCACTGTGTTTCTGACCAGTGTCTTTCTGACCACTGTGTTTCTGACCACTGTGTTTGTGACCATTGTGTTTCTGACCAGTGTGTTTCCGACCAATGTGTTTCTGAATACTGTGTTTCTCACTACTGTGTTTCTGACCCCTGTGTTTCTGACCCTTGTATTTCTGATCATTGTTTTTCTGTTCAGTGTGTTTCTGACCACTTTGTTTCTGACCTGTGTTTTTGACCTGTGTTTCTGACCAGTGTGTTTCTGACCACTCTGTTTATGACCACTGTGTTTCTGACCACTGTGTTTCTGACCTGTGTTTCTGACCAGTGTGTTTCCAACCAGTGTGTTTTGACCACTGTGTTTATGACCACTGTGTTTCTGACCACTGTGTTTCTGATCACTGTGTTTCTGACCACTGTGTTTCAGACCACTGTGTTTCTGACCAGTGTGATTCTGAC
>SZWC01004156.1:10229-34474 GCA_023375785.1 Penium margaritaceum
TGTGTTTCTGACCACTGTGTTTCTGACCACTGTGTTTCTGACCAGTGTGTTTCTGGCCACTGTGTTTCTGAACTGTGTGGTTCTGACCACTGCGTTTCTGACCAGTGTGTTTCTGACGAGTGTGTTTCTGACCACTGTGTTTCTGACCACCGTGTTTCAAACCACTGTGTTTCTGACCCCTGTATTTCTGACCAGTGTGTTTCTGACCACTGTATTTTTTACCACTGTGTTTCTGACCAATGTGCTTCCGACCACTTTGTTTCTGACCAATGTGTTTCTGACCACTGTGTCTCTGAACAGTGTGTTTCTGACCACTGTGTTTCTGACCACTGTGTTTCTGACCTGTGTTTCTGACCAGTGTGTTTCTGACCAGTGTGCTTCTGACCACTGTATTCCTGACCAGTGTGCTTCTGACCACTGTGTTTCTGACCAGTGTGTTTCTAACCACTGTGTTTCTGACCAGTGTGTTTCTGACGAGTGTGTTTCTGACCACTGTGTTTCTGACCAGTGTATTTCTGACCAGTGTGTTTCTGATCACTGTGTTTCTGACCAGTGTGTTTCTGACCTGTGTGCTTCTGACCACTGTGTTTCTGACCAGTGTGTTTCTAACCACTGTGTTTCTGACCAGTGTGTTTCTGACGAGTGTGTTTCTGACCACTGTGTTTCTGACCAGTGTATTTCTGACCAGTGTGTTTCTGATCACTGTGTTTCTGACCAGTGTGTTTCTGACCTGTGTGCTTCTGACCACTGTGTTTCTGACCAGTGTGTTTCTAACCACTGTGTTTCTGACCAGTGTGTTTCTGACGAGTGTGTTTCTGACCACTGTGTTTCTGACCAGTGTATTTCTGACCAGTGTGTTTCTGATCACTGTGTTTCTGACCAGTGTGTTTCTGACCTGTGTGCTTCTGACCACTGTGTTTCTGACCAGTGTGTTTCTAACCACTGTGTTTCTGACCAGTGTGTTTCTGACGAGTGTGTTTCTGACCACTGTGTTTCTGACCAGTGTATTTCTGACCAGTGTGTTTCTGATCACTGTGTTTCTGACCAGTGTGTTTCTGACCTGTGTGCTTCTGACCACTGTGTTTCTGACCAGTGTGTTTCTAACCACTGTGTTTCTGACCAGTGTGTTTCTGACGAGTGTGTTTCTGACCACTGTGTTTCTGACCAGTGTATTTCTGACCAGTGTGTTTCTGATCACTGTGTTTCTGACCAGTGTGTTTCTGACCTGTGTGCTTCTGACCACTGTGTTTCTGACCAGTGTGTTTCTAACCACTGTGTTTCTGACCAGTGTGTTTCTGACGAGTGTGTTTCTGACCACTGTGTTTCTGACCAGTGTATTTCTGACCAGTGTGTTTCTGATCACTGTGTTTCTGACCAGTGTGTTTCTGACCTGTGTGCTTCTGACCACTGTGTTTCTGACCAGTGTGTTTCTAACCACTGTGTTTCTGACCAGTGTGTTTCTGACGAGTGTGTTTCTGACCACTGTGTTTCTGACCAGTGTATTTCTGACCAGTGTGTTTCTGATCACTGTGTTTCTGACCAGTGTGTTTCTGACCTGTGTGCTTCTGACCACTGTGTTTCTGACCAGTGTGTTTCTAACCACTGTGTTTCTGACCAGTGTGTTTCTGACGAGTGTGTTTCTGACCACTGTGTTTCTGACCAGTGTGCTTCTGACCACTGTATTCCTGACCAGTGTGCTTCTGACCACTGTGTTTCTGACCACTGTGTTTCTGACCACTGTGTTTCTGACCAGTGTATTTCTGACCAGTGTGTTTCTGATCACTGTGTTTCTGACCAGTGTGTTTCTGACCAGTGTGTTTATGACCACGTTGTTAATGGCCAGTGTGTTTCTTACCACTGTGTTTCTGAGCACTGTGTTTCTGACCAGTGTGTTTCTGACCTGTGTGCTTCTGACCACTGTGTTTCTGACCAGTGTGTTTCAGACCATTGTGTTTCTGACCACTGTGTTTTTGACCACTGTGTTTCTAATCATGGGGTTTCTGACCACTGTGTTTCTGACCACTGTGTTTCTGACCATTGTGTTTCTTACCAGTGTGTTTCTGACCACTGTGTTTCTGACCAGTGTGTTTCTGACCAGTGTGTTTCTGACCACTGTGTTTCTCACCACTGTGTTTCTGACCACTGTGTTTCTGACCTGTTGTTTCTGACCAGTGTGTTTCTGACCAGTGTGATTCTGACCAGTGTGTTTCTGACCACTGTGTTTCTGACCATTGTGTTTCTGACCAGTGTGTTTCTGACCAGTGTGATTCTGACCAGTGTGTTTCTGACCACTGTGTTTCTGACCATTGTGTTTCTGACCAGTGTGTTTCTGACCAGTGTGTTACTGACCACTGTGGTTCTGACCAGTGTGCTTCTGACCACTGTGTTTCTGACCACTGTGTTCCTGACCATTGTGTTTCTAACCACTGAGTTTCTGACCAGTGTGTTTCTGACCAGTGTGTTTCTGACCACTGTGTTTCTGACCACTGTGTTTCTGAACCGAGTGCTTTTTACCACTGCGTTTCTGACCAGTGTGTTTCTGACCAGTGTGTTTCTGACCATTGTGTTTCTGACCACCTTGTTTCAAACCACTGTGTTCCTGACCACTGTGTTTCTGACCACTGATTTTCTGAGCACTGTATTTCTGACCAGTGTGTTTCTGACCACTGTGTTTCTGACCAGTGTGTTTCTGACCAGTCTGTTTCTGACCACTGTGTTTCTGACCGCTGTGTTTCAGACCAGTGTGCTTCGGACCACTGTGTCTCTGACCAGTGTGTTTCTGACCACTGTGTTTCTGAGCACTCTGTTCATGACCACTGTGTTTTTGACCACTGTGTTTCTGACCTGTGTTTCTGACCACTGTGTTTCTGACCAGTGTGTTTCTGAACACTGTGTTTCAGACCACTGTGTTTCTGACCACTGTGTTTCTGACCATTGTGTTTCTGACCAGTGTGTTTCCGACCAATGTGTTTCTGAGTATTGTGTTTCTCACTACTGTGTTTCTGACCCCTGTGTTTCTGATCATTGTGTTTCTGTTCAGTGTGTTTCTGACCACTTTGTTTCTGACCTGTGTTTCTGACCTGTGTTTCTGACCAGTGTGTTTCTGACCACTCTGTTTATGACCACTGTGTTTCTGACCACTGTGTTTCTGACCTGTGTTTCTGACCAGTGTGTTTCCGACCAGTGTGTTTTGACCACTGTGTTTATGACCACTGTGTTTCTGACCACTGTGTTTCTGATCACTGTGTTTCTGACCACTGTGTTTCAGACCACTGTGTTTCTGACCAGTGTGATTCTGACGTGTGTGTTTTTGACCACTGTGATTCTGACCAATGTGTTTCAAACCACTGTCTATCTGAGAAGTGTGTTCCTGACCAGTGTGTTTCTGACCAGTGTGCTTCTGACCACTGTGTTTCTGACCAGTGTCTTTGTGACCATTGTGTTTCTGAACAGTGTGTTTCTGACCAGTGTTTCTGACCAGTGTGTTTCTGACCACTGTGTCTCTAATCAGTGTGTTTCTGACCAGTGTGTTTATGACCACTGTATTTCTGACCACCGTGTTTCCAACCACTGTGTTTCTGACCACTGTGTTTCTGACCACTGTGTTTCTGACCACTGTGTTTCTGACCAGTGTGTTTCTGACCACTGTATTTCTGACCACCGTGTTTCCAACCACTGTGTTTCTGACCACTGTGTTTCTGACCACTGTGTTTCTGACCACTGTGTTTCTGACCAGTGTGTTTCTGACCACTGTGCTTCTGACCACTGTTTTTCTGACCACTGTGTTTCTGACCAGTGTGTTTCTGGCCACTGTGTTTCTGAACTGTGTGTTTCTGACCACTGCGTTTCTGACCAGTGTGTTTCTGACAAGTGTGTTTCTGACCACTGTGTTTCTGACCACCGTGTTTCAAACCACTGTGTTTGTGACCCCTGTATTTCTGACCAGTGTGTTTCTGACCACTGTGTTTTTTACCACTGTGTTTCTGACCAATGTGCTTCCGACCACTTTGTTTCTGACCATTGTGTTTCTGACCACTGTGTCTATGAACAGTGTGTTTCTGACCACTGTGTTTCGGACGACTGTGTTTCTGACCACTGTGTATCTGACCACTGTGTTTCTGACCTGTTGTTTCTGACCATTGTGTTTCTGACCAGTGTGATTCTGACCAGTGTGTTTCTGACCACTGTGTTTCTGACCATTGTGTTTCTGACCAGTGTGTTTCTGACCCGTGTGTTACTGACCACTGTGTTTCTGACCAGTGTGCTTCTGACCACTGTGTTTCTGACCAGTGTGTTTCTGACTAGTGTGTTTCTGACCAGTGTGTTTCTGACTAGTGTGTTTCTGACCACTGTGTTTCTTCCCACTGTGTTTCTGACCAGTGAGTCTGTGACCACTGTGTTTCTGACCAATGTGTTTCTGACCACTGTGTTCCTGACCAGTGTGTTTCTGACGACTGTGTTTTTGACGACAATGTTTCTAACCAGTATGTTTCTGACCAGTGTGTTTCTGACCAGTGTGTTTCTGACCAGTGTGTTTCTGACCAGTGTGTTTCTGACCAACGTGTTTCTGACCAATGTGTTTCTGAGTAGTGTTTTTGTGACCACTGTGTTTCTGACCACTGTCTTTCTGACCACTGTGTTTCTGATCAATGTGTTTGTGACCACTGTCTTTCTGACCAGTATCTTTCCAACCCGTGTGTTTCTGACCAGTGCGTTTCTGACCACTGTGTTTCCGACCAGTGTGTTTTTGACCAGTGTGTTTCTGACCAGTGTGTTTCTGACCAGTGCGTTTCTGACCACTGTGTTTCCGACCAGTGTGTTTTTGACCAGTGTGTTTCTGACCAGTGTGTTTCTCACCACTGTGTTTCTGGCCACTGTGTTTCTGACCACTGTGTTTCTGACCACTGTGTTTCTGACCACTATGCTTCTCACCACTGTTCTTCTGACCACTGTGTCTCTGAACACTGTGTTTCTGAACAGTGTGCTTCTGACCAGTGTGCTTCTGACCAGTGTGTTTCTGACCACTGTGTTTCTGACCACTGTGTTTCTGACCACTGTGTTTCTGACCACTGTGCTTCTGACCCGCGTGTTTCTGACCACTGCGTTTCTGACCACCGTGTTTCTGACCAGTGTGTTTCTGACCAGTGTGTTTCTGACCAGTGTGTTTCTGACCAGTGTGTTTATGGCCAGTGTGTTTCTGACCAGTGTGTTTCTGACCACTGTGTTTCTGAGAACTGTGTTTCTGACCAGTGTGTTTCTGACCAGTGTGTTTCTGACCACTGTGTTTCTGACCACTGTGTTTCTGACCGCTGTGTTTCTGACCAGTGTGTTTCTGACCAGTGTGCTTCTGACCAGCGTGTTTCGGACCACTGTGTTTCTAACCACTGTGTTTCTGACCAGTGTGTTTCTGACCAGTGTGCTTCTGACCACTGTGTTTCTGACCACCGTGTTTCCGACCACTGTGTTTCTGACCAGTGGGTTTCTGACCAGTGTGTTTCTGACCACTGTTTTTGACAACTGTTTTTCTGACCAGTGTGTTTCTGACCACTGTTTTTGACAACTGTTTTTCTGACCAGTGTGTTTCTGACCACTGTGTTTCTGACCAATGTGTTTCTGACCACTGTGTTCCTGATCAGTGTGTTTCTGACCAGTGTGTTTCTGACCACTGTGTTTCCGACCAGTGTGTTTCTGACCAGTGTGTTTCTGCCCAGTGTGTTTCTGACCACTGTGTTTCTGGCCACTGTATATCTGACCACTGTGTTTCTGACCGCTGTATTTATGACCACTGTGTTTCTAACCAGTGTTCTTCTGACCACTGTGTTTCTGAACACTGTGTTTCTGACCAGTGTGCTTCTGACCAGTGTGCTTCTGACCAGTGTGTGTCTGACCACTGTGTTTCTGACCACTGTGTTTCTGACCACTGTGTTTCTGACCACTGTGTTTCTGACCCGCGTGTTTCTGACCACTGCGTTTCTGACAACCGTGTTTCTGACCTGTGTGTTTCTGACCACTGTGTTTCTGACCAGTGTGTTTATGGCCAGTGTGTTTCTGACTAGTGTGTTTCTGACCACTGTGTTTCTGAGAACTGTGTTTCTGACACGTGTGTTTCTGACCAGTGTGTTTATGACCACTGTGTTCATGACCATTGTGTTTCTGACCACTCTGTTTCTGACCAGTGTGTTTCTGACCAGTGTTTTTCTGACCAGTGTGTTTCTGACCACTGTGTTTCTAACCACTGTGTTTCTGACAAGTGTGCTTTTGACCACTGTGTTTATAACCACTGTGTTTCCGACCACTGTGTTTCTGACCACTGTGTTTCTGACCACTGGGTTTCTGACCAGTGTGTTTCTGACCAGTGTGTTTCTGACCAGTGGGTTTCTGACCAGTGTGTTTCTGACCACTATGTTTCTGACCAATAGTTTTCTGACCAGTGTGTTTCTGACCAATTTGTTCCTGACCAGTGTGTTTCTGACCAGTGTGTTTCTGACCAGTGGGTTTCTGACCAGTGTGTTTCTGACCACTATGTTTCTGACCAATAGTTTTCTGACCAGTGTGTTTCTGACCAATTTGTTCCTGACCAGTGTGTTTCTGACCAGTGTGTTTCTGTCCACTGTGTTTCTTACCAGTGTGCTTCTGATCACTGTGTTTCTGACCTGTGTGTTTCTGACCAGAGTGTTTCCGACCACTGTGTTTCTGGCCACTGTTTTTCTGACCACTGTGTTTCTGACCACTGTGTTTCTGACCACTGTGTTTCTGACCAGTTTGTGTCTGACCAGTGTGCTTCTGACCAGTGAGTTTCTGACCAGTGTGTTTCTGACCATTGTGTTTCTGACCACTGTGTTTCTGACCACTGTGTTTCTGACCAGTGTGTTTCTGACCAGCATGTTTCTGACCACTGTATGTCTGACCAGTGTGCTTCTGACCAGTGTGTTTCTGACCACTGCGTTTCTGACCACTTTGTTTCTGACCACTGTGTTTATGACCAGTGTGTTTCTGACGACTGTGTTTCTGACCACTGTGTTTCTGACAACTATGTTTCTGACCAGTGTGTTTATGACCACTGTGTTCATGACCAGTGTGTTTGTGACCAGTATGTTTCTGACCACTGTGTTTCTGACTAGTGTGTTCTGACGAGTGTGTTTCTGACAACTGTGTTTCTGACCACTGTGTTTCTGACCAGTGGGTTTCTGACCAGTGTGTATCTGACCAGTGTGTTTATGACCAGTTTGTTTCTGACCAGTGTTTTTCTGACCACTGTGTTTCTGACCACTGTGTTTGTGATCGGTGTGTTTCTGACCACTGTGTTTCTGACCAGTGTGTTCTGACCACTCTGTTTCTTACCACTGTGTTTCTGACCACTGTGTTTGTGATCGGTGTGTTTCTGACCACTGTGTTTCTGACCAGTGTGTTCTGACCACTCTGTTTCTAACCACTGCGTTTATGACCACTGTATTTCTGACCACTGTGTTTCTGAACGGTATGTTTCTGACCACTTTATTTCTGACGAGTGTGTTTCTGACCACTGTGTTTCTGACCACTGTCTTTCTGACCACTGTGTTTGTGACCGTTGTGTTTCTGACCACTGTGTTTCCGACCACTGTGTTTCTGACCACTGTGTTTGTGACTTCTAAGTTTCCGACATCTGTGTTTCTGACCAGTGTGTTTCTGACCACTGTCTTTCTGACCACCGTGTTTCTGACCAATGTGTTTCTGACCAGTGTGTTTCTGACCAGTGTGTTTATGGCCAGTGTGTTTCTGACCAATGTGTTTCTGACCAGTGTGTTTCTGACCAGTGTGTTTATGGCCAGTGTGTTTCTGACCAGTGTGGTTCTGCCCACTGTATTTCTCAGCACTGTGTTTCTGACCAGTTTATTCTGACCAGTGTGTTTATGACCACTGTGTTTCTGACCACAGTGTTTCTGACCACTATCTTTCTGACCAGTGTGTTTCTGACCAGTATGTTTCTGTTCCGTGGGTTTCTGACCAGTCTGCTTCTGACAACTGTGTTTCTGACCGCTCTGTTTCTGACCACTGTGTTTCTGACCACTATGTTTCTGACCACTGTGTGTCTGACCAGTGTGCTTCTGACCAGTGTCTTTCTGACCAGTGTGTTTCTTACCACTGTGTTTCTGACCACGGTGTTTCTGACCACTGTGTTTCTGACCAGTGTGTATCTGACCACTGTGGTTCTGACCACTGTGTTTCTGACCACTGTGTTCCTGACCAGTGTATTTCTGACCACCGTGTTTGTGACAAGTGTGCTTCTGATCATTGTGTTTCTTACCAGTGTGTTTCTGACAAGTGTGTTTCCCACCACTGTGTTTGTGACCACTGTGTTTCTAACCACTATGTTTCTGAACACTGTGTTTCTGACCATTGTGTTTCTGACTTCTGTGCTTCTGACCACTGTGTGTCTGACCAGTGTGCTTCTGACCAGTGCGTTTCTGACCACTGTGTTTTTGACCACTGTGTTTCTGACCACTGTGTTTCTGACCAGTGTGTTTCTGACCAGTGTTCTTCGGATTACTGCATTTCTGACCAGTGTGTTTCTGACCACTGTGTTTCTGGCCACTGTCTGTCTGACCGGTGTGCTTTTGACCAGTGCGTTTCTGACCAGTGTGTTTCTGACCACTGTGTTTCTGACCACTGTCTGTCTGACCGGTGTGCTTCTGACCAGTGCGTTTCTGACCAGTGTGTTTCTGACCACTGTGTTTCTGACCACTGTGTTTCTGACCATTGTGTTTCTGACCGGTGTGTTTCTGACCACTGTGTTTCTGACCACTGTATTCCTGACCACTGTGTTTCTGACCACTGTGTTTCTGACAAGTGTGTTTCTGACCAGTGTGTTTGTGACCACTGTATTTCCGACCAGTGTGTTTCTGACCACTGTGTTTCTGACCACTGTGTTTCTGACCAGTGTATTTCTGACCAGTATGTATCGGACCAGTGTGTTTATGACCAGTGTGTTTCTGACCAGTGTGTTTCTGACCACTGTGTTTCTTACCACTATGTTTCTGACCAGTCTGGTTTCTGACCACTGTGTTTCTGACCACTGTGTCATTGACCACTGTGTTTCTGACCAGTGTGTTCCTGACCAGTGTGTTTCTGACCAGTGTGTCTCTGACAACTGTGTTTCTCACCAGTGTGTTTTTGACCACTATGTTTCTGTCCAGTCTGGTTTCTGACCACTGTATTCCTGACCACTGTGTTTCTAACCTGTGTGTTTCCGACCACTGTGTTTCTAACCTGTGTGTTTCCGACCACTGTGTTTCTAACCTGTGTGTTTCCGACCACTGTGTTTCTAACCTGTGTGTTTCCGACCACTGTGTTTCTAACCTGTGTGTTTCCGACCACTGTGTTTCTAACCTGTGTGTTTCCGACCACTGTGTTTCTAACCTGTGTGTTTCCGACCACTGTGTTTCTAACCTGTGTGTTTCCGACCACTGTGTTTCTAACCTGTGTGTTTCCGACCACTGTGTTTCTAACCTGTGTGTTTCCGACCACTGTGTTTCTAACCTGTGTGTTTCCGACCACTGTGTTTCTAACCTGTGTGTTTCCGACCACTGTGTTTCTAACCTGTGTGTTTCCGACCACTGTGTTTCTAACCTGTGTGTTTCCGACCACTGTGTTTCTAACCTGTGTGTTTCCGACCACTGTGTTTCTAACCTGTGTGTTTCCGACCACTGTGTTTCTAACCTGTGTGTTTCCGACCACTGTGTTTCTAACCTGTGTGTTTCCGACCACTGTGTTTCTAACCTGTGTGTTTCCGACCACTGTGTTTCTGATCAGTGTGTTTCTGACCACTTTGTTTCTGACCAGTGTGTTTCTGACCACTGTGTTTATGACCACTGTGTTTCTGACCACTGTGTTTCTGACCACTGTGTTTCTGACCACTGTGTTTCAGACCACTGTGTTTTTGACCAGTGTGTTTCTGACCAGTGTGTTTCTGACCACTGTGATTCTGACCACTGTGTTTCAAACCACTGTCTCTCTGAGAAGTGTGTTCCTGACCAGTGTGTTTCTGACCAGTGTGCTTCTGACCACTGTGTTTCTGACCAGTGTGTTTGTGACCATTGTGTTTCTGAACAATGTGTTTCTGACCAGTGTGTTTCTGACCAGTGTCTTTCTGACCACTGTGTTTCTGACCATTGTGTTTCTAATCAGTGTGTTTCTGACCAGTGTGTTTATGACCACTGTGTTTCTGACCACCGTGTTTCCAACCACTGTGTTTCTGACCACTGTGTTTCTGACCACTGTGTTTCTGACCAGGGTATTTCTGACCAGTGTGTTTTTGACCACTGTGTTTCTGACCACTGTATTTCTGACCACTGTGTTTCTGACCAGTGTGTTTCTGACCACCGTGTTTCAAACCACTGTGTTTCTAAACCCTGTATTTCTAACCAGTGTGTTTCTGACCACTGTGTTTTTGACCACTGTGTTTCTGACCAGTGTGCTTCTGACCACTTTGTTTCTGACCAAGTTGTTTCTGACCACTGTGATTCTGAACAGTGTGTTTCTGACCACTGTGTTTCTAACCTGTGTGTTTCCGACCAATGAGGTTTTTGATCACTGTGTTTCTGACCCCTGTGTTTCTGACCCTTGTATTTCTGATCATTGTGTTTCTGTTCAGTGTGTTTCTGACCACTTTGTTTCTGACCAGTGTGTATCTGACCACTGTGGTTCTGACCACTGTGTTTCTGACCACTGTCTTTCTGACCTCTGTGTTTCTGACCACTCTGTTTCTGACCACTGTGTTTCTAACCAGTATGTTCCTGACCACTGTGTTTCTGACCAGTGATTTTCTGACCACTGTATTTCTGACCAGTATGTTTCTGACCACTGTGTTTCTGACCAGGGTATTTCTGACCAGTGTGTTTTTGACCACTATGTTTCTGACCAGTGTGTCTCTGACCACTGTGTTTCTGATCACTGTGTTTCTGACCACTGTGTTTCTAACCTGTGTGTTTCCGACCAATGAGGTTTTTGATCACTGTGTTTCTGACCCCTGTGTTTCTGACCCTTGTATTTCTGATCATTGTGTTTCTGTTCAGTGTGTTTCTGACCACTTTGTTTCTGACCAGTGTGTATCTGACCACTGTGGTTCTGACCACTGTGTTTCTGACCACTGTCTTTCTGACCTCTGTGTTTCTGACCACTCTGTTTCTGACCACTGTGTTTCTAACCAGTATGTTCCTGACCACTGTGTTTCTGACCAGTGATTTTCTGACCACTGTATTTCTGACCAGTATGTTTCTGACCACTGTGTTTCTGACCAGGGTATTTCTGACCAGTGTGTTTTTGACCACTATGTTTCTGACCAGTGTGTCTCTGACCACTGTGTTTCTGATCACTGTGTTTCTGACCACTGTGTTTCTAACCTGTGTGTTTCCGACCAATGAGGTTTTTGATCACTGTGTTTCTGACCCCTGTGTTTCTGACCCTTGTATTTCTGATCATTGTGTTTCTGTTCAGTGTGTTTCTGACCACTTTGTTTCTGACCAGTGTGTATCTGACCACTGTGGTTCTGACCACTGTGTTTCTGACCACTGTCTTTCTGACCTCTGTGTTTCTGACCACTCTGTTTCTGACCACTGTGTTTCTAACCAGTATGTTCCTGACCACTGTGTTTCTGACCAGTGATTTTCTGACCACTGTATTTCTGACCAGTATGTTTCTGACCACTGTGTTTCTGACCAGGGTATTTCTGACCAGTGTGTTTTTGACCACTATGTTTCTGACCAGTGTGTCTCTGACCACTGTGTTTCTGATCACTGTGTTTCTGACCACTGTGTTTCTAACCACTGTGTTTCTGACCAGTGTGTTTCTGACCACTGTGTTTCTGACCAATGTGTTTCTGAACCGTGTGTTTTTGACCACTGCGTTTCTGACCAGTGTGTTTCTGACCAGTGTGTTTCTGACCATTGTGTTTCTGACCACCGTGTTTCAAACCAGTATGTTCCTGACCACTGTGTTTCTGACCAGTGATTTTCTGACCACTGTATTTCTGACCAGTATGTTTCTGACCACTGTGTTTCTGACCAGTGTGTTTCTGACCAGTTTGTTTCTGACCACTGTGTTTCTGACCGCTATGTTTCAGACCAGTGTGCTTCGGACCACTGTGTTTCTGACCAGTGTGTTTCTGACCAGTTTGTTTCTGACCACTGTGTTTCTGACCGCTATGTTTCAGACCAGTGTGCTTCGGACCACTGTGTTTCTGACCAGTGTGTTTCTGACCACTGGGTTTCTGAGCACTCTGTTTATGACCACTGTGTTTCTGACCACTGTGTTTCTGACCTGTCTTTCTGACCACTGTGTTTCTGACCAGTGTGTTTCTGAACACTGTGTTTCTGATAACTGTGTTTCTGACCACTGTGTTTCTGACCATTGTGTTTCTGACCAGTGTGTTTCCGACCAATGTGTTTCTGAATACTGTGTTTATCACTACTGTGTTTCTGACCCCTGTGTTTCTGACCCTTGTTTTTCTGATCATTGTGTTTCTGTTCAGTGTGTTTCTGACCACTTTGTTTCTGACCTGTATTTCTGACCTGTGTTTCTGACCAGTGTGTTTCTGACCACTCTGTTTATGACAACTGTGTTTCTGACCACTGTGTTTCTGACCTGTGTTTCTGACCAGTGTGTTTCCGACCAGTGTGTTTTGACCACTGTGTTTATGACCACTGTGTTTCTGACCACTGTGTTTCTGATCACTGTGTTTCTGACCACTGTGTTTATGACCACTGTGTTTCTGACCACTGTGTTTCTGATCACTGTGTTTCTGACCACTGTGTTTCAGACCACTGTGTTTCTGACCAGTGTGATTCTGACCAGTGTGTTTCTGACCACTGTGATTCTGACCAATGTTTTTCAAACCACTGTCTCTCTGAGAAGTGTGTTCCTGACCAGTGTGTTTCTGACCAGTCTGCTTCTGACCACTGTGTTTCTGACCTGTGTCTTTGTGACCATTGTGTTTCTGAACAGTGTGTTTCTGACCAGTGTTTGTGACCAGTGTGTTTCTGACCACTGTGTCTCTAATCAGTGTGTTTCTGACCAGTGTGTTTATGACCACTGTATTTCTGACCACCGTGTTTCCAACCACTGTGTTTCTGACTACTGTGTTTCTGACCACTGTGTTTCTGACCACTGTGTTTCTGACCAGTGTGTTTCTGACCACTGTGTTTCTGACCACTGTCTTTCTGACCACTGTATTTCTGACCAGTGTGTTTCTGACCAGTGTATTTCTGACCACTGTGTTTTTGACCAGAGTCTTTCTGACCTGTGTGTTTGTGACCACTGTGTTTCTGACCACTGTGTCTCTGAACAGTGTGTTTCTGACCACTGTCTTTCTAACCACTGTGTTTCTGACCACTGTGTTCCTGACCAGTGTGTTTCTGACCAGTGTGCTTCTGACCACTGTGTTTCTGACCAGTGTGCTTCTGACCACTGTGTTTCTGACCAGTGTGCTTCTGACCACTGTGTTTCTGACCAGTGTGCTTCTGACCACTGTGTTTCTGACCAGTGTGCTTCTGACCACTGTGTTTCTGACCAGTGTGCTTCTGACCACTGTGTTTCTGACCAGTGTGCTTCTGACCACTGTGTTTCTGACCAGTGTGCTTCTGACCACTGTGTTTCTGACCAGTGTGCTTCTGACCACTGTGTTTCTGACCAGTGTGCTTCTGACCACTGTGTTTCTGACCAGTGTGCTTCTGACCACTGTGTTTCTGACCAGTGTGCTTCTGACCACTGTGTTTCTGACCAGTGTGCTTCTGACCACTGTGTTTCTGACCAGTGTGCTTCTGACCACTGTGTTTCTGACCAGTGTGCTTCTGACCACTGTGTTTCTGACCAGTGTGCTTCTGACCACTGTGTTTCTGACCAGTGTGCTTCTGACCACTGTGTTTCTGACCAGTGTGCTTCTGACCACTGTGTTTCTGACCAGTGTGCTTCTGACCACTGTGTTTCTGACCAGTGTGCTTCTGACCACTGTGTTTCTGACCAGTGTGCTTCTGACCACTGTGTTTCTGACCAGTGTGCTTCTGACCACTGTGTTTCTGACCAGTGTGCTTCTGACCACTGTGTTTCTGACCAGTGTGCTTCTGACCACTGTGTTTCTGACCAGTGTGCTTCTGACCACTGTGTTTCTGACCAGTGTGCTTCTGACCACTGTGTTTCTGACCAGTGTGCTTCTGACCACTGTGTTTCTGACCAGTGTGCTTCTGACCACTGTGTTTCTGACCAGTGTGCTTCTGACCACTGTGTTTCTGACCAGTGTGCTTCTGACCACTGTGTTTCTGACCAGTGTGCTTCTGACCACTGTGTTTCTGACCAGTGTGCTTCTGACCACTGTGTTTCTGACCAGTGTGTTTCTGACCACTGTGTTTCTGACCACTGTGTTTCTGACCAGTGTGCTTCTGACCACTGTGTTTCTGACCACTGTGTTTCTGACCATTGTGTTTCTGAACAGTGTGTTTCTGACCACTGTCTTTCTAACCACTGTGTTTCTGACCACTGTGTTTCTGACCACTGTGTTTCTGACCTCTGTGTTTCTGACCACTGTGTTTCTAACCACCGTGTTTCTGACCAGTGTGTTTCTGATCAGTGTGTTTCTGACAAGTGTGTTTCTGACCAGTGTGTTTCTCACCACTGTGTTTCTGACCTGTTGTTTCTGACCAGTGTGTTTCTGACCAGTGTGATTCTGACCAGTGTGTTTCTGACCACTGTGTTTCTGACCATTGTGTTTCTGACCAGTGTGTTTCTCACCAGTGTGTTTCTGACCACTGTATTCCTGACCAGTGTGCTTCTGACCACTGTGTTTCTGACCACTGTGTTTCTGACCACTGTGTTTCTAACCACTGTGTTTCTGAACCGTGTGTTTTTGACCACTGCGTTTCTGACCAGAGTGTTTCTGACCAGTGTGTTTCTGACCACTTAGTTTCTGACCACCGTGTCACAAACCACTATGCTTCTGACCACTGTGTTTCTGACCACTGTCTTTCTGACCACTGTATTTCTGACCAGTGTGTTTCTGACCAGTGTGTTTCTGACCTGTGTGTTTCTGACCAGTGTGTTTCTGACCCCTGTGTTTCTGACCGATGTGTTTCAGACCAGTGTGTTCCTGACCACTGTGTTTCTGAGCACTATGTTTATGACCACTGTGTTTCTGACGAGTGTTTCTGAACACTGTGTTTCTGACCACTGTGTTTCTGACCAATGTGTTTCTGAACACCGTGTTCCTGACCACTATGTTTCTGACCATTGTTTTTCTGACCACTGTGTTTCTGACCAGTGTGTATCTGACCAGTGTATTTCTGACCAGTGTGTTCCGACCACTGTGTTTCTGACCGGTGTCTTTCTGACCACTGTGATTCTGACCACTGTTTTTCTGACCAGTGTGTTTCTGACCACTGTGTTTCTGACCAGTGTGTTCTTCACCAGTGTGTTTCTGACCACTGTGTTTCTGACCACTGTGTTTCTGACCACTGTGTTTCTGACCAGTGTGTCCCTTACCAGTGTGTTTCTGACCACTATGTTTCTGACTACTGTGTTTGTGACCACTGTATTTCTGACCACTGTGTTTCTCATCAGTGTGTTTCTGACCACTGTGTTTCTGACCAGTGTGTTTCTGAACACTGTGTTTCTGACCACTGTGTTTCTGACCAGTGTGTTTTTGACCAGTGTGTTTCTGATCACTGTGTTTCACACTATTGTGTTTCTGACCTCTGTGTTTCTGACCACTGTGTTTCTGATCATTGTGTTTCTGACCAGTGTCTTTCTGACCACTGTGTTTCTGACCAGTGTTTTTCTGACCACTGTGTTTATGACCACTGTGTTTCTGACCAATGTATTTCTGACCACTGTGTTTCAGACCACTGTGTTTCTGACCAGTGTGTTTCTGACCAGTGTGTTTATGACCACGTTGTTAATGGCCAGTGTGTTTCTTACCACTGTGTTTCTGAGCACTGTGTTTCTGACCAGTGTGTTTCTGACCAGTGTGTTTATGACCACGTTGTTAATGGCCAGTGTGTTTCTTACCACTGTGTTTCTGAGCACTGTGTTTCTGACCAGTGTGTTTCTGACCAGTGTGCTTCTGACCACTGTGTTTCTGACCAGTGTGTTTCAGACCATTGTGTTTCTGACCACTGTGTTTGTGACCACTGTGTTTCTAATCATGGGGTTTCTGACCAGAGTGTTTCTGACCACTGTGTTTCTGACCACCATGTTTCCAACCACTGTGTTTCTGACCATTGTGTTTCTTACCAGTGTGTTTCTGACCACTGTGTTTCTGACTAGTGTGTTTCTGACCAGTGTGTTTCTGACCACTGTGTTTCTGACCACTGTGTTTCTGACCACTGTGTTTCTGACCAGTGTGTTTCTGACCACTGTGTTTCTGACCACTGTGTTTCTGACCACTGTGTTTCTGACCAGTGTGTTTCTGACCACTGTGTTTCTGAACTGTGTGTTTCTGACCACTGCGTTTCTGACCAGTGTGTTTCTGACAAGTGTGTTTCTGACCACTGTGTTTCTGACCACCGTGTTTTAAACCACTGTATTTCTGACCACTGTATTTCTGACCAGTGTGTTTCTGACCACTGTGTTTCTGATTACTGTGTTTCTGACCAGTGTGTTTCTCACCATTGTGTTTCTGAACGCTCTGTTTCTGACCACTGTGTGTCTGAACAGTGTGTTTCTGACCACTGTGTTTCTGACCACTGTATTTCTCACCATTGTGTGTCTGACCACTGTGTTTGTGACCAGTGTGTTACTGACCAGTGTGTTTCTGACCAATGTGTTTCTGACAAATGTCTTTCTGACCAGTGTATTTCTGACCACTGTGTTTCTGACCAGTGTGTTTCTGACCAGTGTGTTTCTAACCACTGTGTTCCTGACCACTGTGTTTCTGACCAGTGTGTTTCTGACTACTCTGTTTCTGACCAGAGTGTTTCTGACTACTGTGTTTCTGACCAGTGCAATTCTGGCCACTGTGTTTCTGACCACTGTGCTTCTAACCACTGTGTTTCTGACCACTGTGTTTCTGACCACTGTGTTTCTCACCAGTGTGTTTCTGACCAGTGTGTTTCTGAGCAGTGTGTTTCTGCCAACTGTATTTTAGACCATTGTGTTTCTGACCACTGTGTTTCTGACCAGTGTGTTTCTGACCACTGTGTTTCTTACCACTGTGTTTCTTACCAGTGTGTTTCTGACCACTGTGTATCTGACCAGTGTGTTTCTGACAACCGTGTTTATGACCACTATGGTTCTGGCCTGTGTGTTTCCGACCATTGTGCTTCTGACCACTGTGTTTCTGACCACTGTGTTTCTGACCACTGTGTTTCTGACCACTGTGTTTCCGACCACTGTGTTTCTGACTAGTGTGTTTCTGACCACTGTGTTTCTGACCAGCGTGTTTCTGACCAGTGTGCTTCTGAGCAGTGTGTTTCTGACCACTGTGTTTCTGAGCACTGTGTTTCTGATGATTGTGTTTCTGCCCAGTGTGTTTCTGACCAGTGTATTTCTGACCAGTGTATTTCTAACCACTGTGTTTCTGACCAGTGGGTTCTGACTAGTGTGCTTCTGACCACTGTGTTTCTGACGACTGTGTTTCTGACCAGTGTGGTTCTGACCACTGTGTCTCTGACCACTGTGTTTTTGACGAGTGTGTTTCTGACCACTCTGTTTCTGACCAGTGTGTTTCGGACCAGTGTGTTTCTGACCAGTGTGTTCCTGACCAGTGTGTTTCTGACCACTGTGTTTCTGACCAGCGTGTTTCTGACCAGTGTGCTTCTGAGCAGTGTGTTTCTGACCACTGTGTTTCTGAGCACTGTGTTTCTGATGATTGTGTTTCTGCCCAGTGTGTTTCTGACCAGTGTGATTCTGACCACTGTGTTTCTAACCACAGTGTTTCTGACCAGTGTGTTTCTGACCAGTGTGTTTCTGAACACTGTGTTTCTGACAACTGTGTTTCTGACCACTGTGTTTCTGACCAGTGTGTTTCTGACCACTGTGTTTCTGACCGCTGTGTTTCTGACCAGTGAGTTTCTGAGCACTGTGTTTCTGACCTGTGTGTTTCTGACCACTGTGTTTCTGACCACTGTGTTTCTGACCAGTGTGTTCTGACTAGTGTGCTTCTGACCACTGTGTTTCTGACCACTGTGTTTCAAGCCACTGTCTCTCTGACAAGTGTTTTTCTGAACACTTTGTTTCTGACCACTGTGTTTCTGAGCATAGTGTTTCTGAGCATAGTGTTTCTGACCACTGTGTTTCTGACCATAGTATTTCTGACCACTGTGTTTCTGACCACTGTGTTTCTGACCACTGTGTTTCTGACCAGTGTGTTTCTGACCCTGGTGTTTCTGACCACTGTGTTTCTGACCACTGTGTTTCCGACCACTGTGTTTCTGACCACTGTGTTTCTGACCAGTGTGTTTCTGACCACTGTGTTTCTGACCAGTGTGTTTCTGACCACTGTGTTTCTGACCAGTGTGATTCTGACCACTGTGTGTCTGACCCGTGTGTTTTTGACCACTATGTTTATGACCACTGTGTTTCCGACCAGTGTGTTTCTGACCAATGTCTTTCTGACCACCGTGTTTCTGACCACTTTGTTTCTAACCAGTGTGTTTCTGATGAGTGTATTTCTGACCAGTGTGTTTCTGACCACCTTGTTTCGGACCAGTGTGTTTCTGACTACTGTGTTTCTGACCAGTGTGTTTCTGACCACTCTGTTTCTGACCACTGTGTTTCTGACCACTGTGTTTCTGACCACTGTGTTTCTGACCCATGTGTTTCTGACCACTGTGTTTTTGACCACTGTGTTTTTTACCAGTGTGCTTCTGACCACTTCGTTTCTGACCAATGTGTTTTTGACCACTGTGTTTCTGACCAGTGTGTTTCTGACCACTGTGTTTCTTACCAGTGTGTTTCTCACCACTCTGTTTCTGACCACTGTGTTTCTGACCACTGTGTTTCTGACCACTGTGTTTCTGACCAGTGTGTTTCTGACGAGTGTATTTCTGACCACTGTGTTTTTGACCAGTGTGTTTCTGACCACTGTGTTTTCAAACACTGTTTTTCTGACCAGCGTGTTTCTGACGACGGTGTTTCTGACCAGTGTGTTTCTGACCACTATGTTTTGACCACTGTGTTTCTGACCAGTGTGTGTTTGACCACTGTGTTTCTGACCACTGTGTTTCTGACCACTGTGTTTCTGACCAGTGTGTTTCTGACCAGTGTGTTTCTGACGAGTGTGTTTCTGACCACTCTGTTTCTGACCAGTGTGTTTCTGACCACTCTGTTTCTGACCAGTGTGTTTCTGACCACTGTGTTTCTGACCACTGTGTTTCTGCCCACTGTGTTTCTGACCAGTGTGTTTCTGACCAGTGTGTTTCTGACTACTGTGTTTCTGACCAGTGTGTTTCTGACCACTGTGTTTCTGACCGCTGTGTTTCTGACCACTGTGTTTCTGACCACTGTGTTTCTGACCACCGTGTTTCTGACCACTGTGTTTCTGACCAGCGTGTTTATGACCAGTGTGTTTCTGACCACTGTGTTTCTGAGCAATGTGTTTTTGACCAGTGTGTTTCTGACCAGTGTGTTTCTGACCAGTGTGTTTCTGACAACTGTGTTTCTGACCACTGTGTTTCTGACTAGTGTGTTTCTGACCAGTGTGTTTCTGACCAATGTGTTTCTGACCAGTGTGTTTCTGACCACTGTGTTTCTGACCAGTGTGTTTCTGACCACTGTGTTTCTGACCAGGGTGTTTATCACCACTATGTTTCTGACCACTGTGTTTCTGACCAGTGTGTTTCTGACCAGTGTGTTTCTGACCAGTGTGTTTCCGACCAGTGTGTTTCTGACCACAGTGTTTCTGACCAGTGTGTTTCTGACCACTGTGTTTCTGACCAGTGCATTTCTGACCGCTTTGTTTCTGACTACAGTGTTTCTGACCAGTGTGTTTCTGACCAATGTGTTTCTGACCATTGTCTTTCTGGCCACTGTATTTCTGGCTTCTGTATTTCTTACCATTGTGTTTCTGACCACCATGTTTCTGACCAGAGTGTTTCTGACCAGTGTGTTTCTGACCACTCTGTTTCTGACCACTGCATTCCTGACCAGTATGTTTTGGACCAATGAGTTTCTGACCAGTGGGTTTCTGACCACTTGGTTTCTGATCACTGTGTTCCTGACTACTGTGTTTCTGACCACTGTGTTTCTGACCACTGTCTTTCTGACCACTGTGTCTTTGACCAGTGTGTTTCTGACCAGTGTGTTTCTCACCAGTGTGTTTCTGACCACTTTGTTTCTGACGACTTTGTTTCTGACCAGTATGTTTCTGGCCACTGAGTTTATGACGACTGTGTTTCTGACCAGTGTGTTTCTGACCAACGTGTTTCTGAACACTGTGCTTTTGACCACTGTGTTTCTGACCACTGAATTTCTAACCACTGTGTTTCTGACCAGTGTGTTCCTGACCAGTGTGTTTCTGACCACTGTGTGTCTGACCAGTGTGTTTTTTACCACTGTGTTTCCGACCAGTGTGTTTCAGACCACTGTGTTTCTGAACACTGTGTTTCTAACCACTGTGTTTCTGACCAGTGTGTTTTTGACCAGTGTTTTTCTTACCACTGTGTTTCCGACCACAGTGTTTCTGACCTTTGTGTTCTCGACAACTGTGTTTCTGACCACTGTGTTTCTGACCACTGTGTTTCTAACCACTGTGTTTCTGACCAGTGCGTTTCTGACAACGGTGTTTGTGACCAGTGTGTTTCTGACGAGTGCGTTTCTGGAGACTGTGTTTCTGACCCATGTGGTCCTGTCCAGTGTGTTTCGGACCACTGTGTTTCTGATCACTGTGTTTCTGACCACTATGTTTCTGACCAGTGTGTTCCTGACCAGTGTGTTTCTGACCATGGTGTTTCTGACCACTGTGTTTCTGACCGCTGTGTTTGCGACCAGTGTGTTTCTGACCCGTGTGTTTCTGACCACTCTGTTTGTGACCAGTGTGTTTCACACCACTCTGTTTCTAACCAGTGTGTTTCTGACCACTGTGTTTCGGACCACTGTGTTTCTGAGCAGTGTGTTTCTGACCACCGTGTTTCTGACCAGTGTGTTTCTGACCAGTGTGTTTCTGACCACTGTGTTTCTGACCAGTGTGTTTCTGACCACTGTGTTTCCGACCAGTGTGTTTTTGACCACTGCGTTTATGACCACTGTGTTTCTGACCAGTGTGTTTCTGACCAATATCTTTCTGACCACCTTGTTTCTGACCACTGTTTTCTGACCAGTGTGTTTCTGACCACCATGTTCTGACCAGTGTGTTTCTGACTACTGTGTTTCTGACCACTGTGTTTCTGACCACTGTGTTTCTGACCACTGTGTTTCTGACCACTGTGTTTCTGACCAGTGTGTTTCTGACCAGTGTGTTTCTGACTACTGTGTTTCTGACCACTGTGTTTCTGACCACTGTGTTTCTGACCACTGTGTTTCTGACCACTGTGTTTCTGACCAGTGTGTTTCTGACCAGTGTGTTTATGACCACTGTGTTTCTGACCAGTGTGTTTCTGACCACAATGTTTCTAAACACTGTTTTTCTCACCAGTGTGTTTCTGACGACGGTGTTTCGGACCAGTGTGTTTCTGACCACTGTCCTTTGACCACTGTGTTTCTGACCAGTGTGTGTCTGACCACTATGTTTCTGACCACTGTGTTTCTGACCACAGTGTTTCTGACCAGTGTGTTTCTGACCAGTGTGTTTCTGACCAGTGTGTTTCTGACCACTGTGTTTCTGACCAGTGTGTTTCTGACCACAGTGTTTCTGACCAGTGTGTTTCTGACCAGTGTGTTTCTGACCAGTGTGTTTCTGACCACTGTGTTTCTGACCAGTGTGTTTCTGACCACTGTGTTTCTGACCAGTGTGATTCTGACCACAGTGCTTCTGACCACTGTGGTTCTGGCCAGTGTGTTTCCGACCACTGTGTTTCTGACCAGTGTGTCTTTGATCACTGTGTTTCTGACCACTGTGTTTCTGACCACTGTAAATCTGACCACTGTGTTTCTGACGACTGTGTTTCTAACCAGTGTGTTTGTGACAAGTGTGTTTCTGACCAGTGTGTTTCAGACCAGTGTGTTTCCGATCAGTGTGTTTCTGACCACTGTGTTTCTGACCACTGTCTTTCTGACCACTGTGTTTCTGACCACTGTGTTTCTGACCAGTGTGTTTCTGACCAGTGTGTTTCAGACCAGTGTGTTTCCGATCAGTGTGTTTCTGACCACTGTGTTTCTGACCACTGTCTTTCTGACCACTGTGTTTCTGACCACTGTGTTTCTGACCAGTGTGTTTCTGACCAGTGTGTTTCTTACCACTGTGTTTCTGACCGCTGTCTTTCTGACCACTGTGTTTCTGACCAGTGTGTTTCTGACCACTGTGTTTCTGACCACTGTGTTTCTTACCAGTGTGATTCCGACCAGTGTGTTTTTGACCACTGTGTTTTTGATCACTGTGTTTCTGACCAGTGTGTTTCTGACCAGTGTGTTTGTGACCTCTGTGATTCTGACCACTGTGTTTCAAACCATTGTCTCTCTGACAAGTGTGTTTATGACCACTGTGTTTCTGACCACTGTGTTTCAGAGCAATGTGCTTCTGACCACTGTGTTTCTGACCAGTGTGTTTCTGACCAGTGAGTTTCTGACCACTGTGCTTATGACCACTGTGTCTCTGACCACTGTGTTTATGACCAGTGTGTTTCTGACCAATGTGTTTCTGACCAGTGTGTTTCTGACCACTTTGTTTCTGACCAGTGTGTTTCTGACCACTGTGTTTCTAACCAGGGTGTTTCTGACCACTGTGTTTCTGACCACTTTGTTTCTGACCACTCTGTTTCTGACCACTGTGTTTCGGACCAGTGTGATTCATACCAGTGTGTTTCTGACCACTCTGTTTATGACCAGTGTGTTTCTGACCACTGTGTTTCTTACCAGTGTGTTTCTGACCACTGTGTTTCTGACCACTGTGTTTCTGACCAGTGTGTTTCTGACCAATGTGTTTCTGACCACTGTGTTTCTGACCAGTGTGTTTCTGACCAATGTGTTTCTGACCACTGTCTTTCTGACCACTGTGTTTCGGACCACTGTGTTTCTGACCAGTGTGTTTTCTGACCACTGTTTTCTGACCACTGTGTTTCTGACCAGTGTGTTTCTGACCAATGTGTTTCTGACCACTGTGTTTCTGACCAGTGTGTTTCTGACCAATGTGTTTCTGACCACTGTGTTTCTGACCACTGTGTTTCAGACCAGTGTGTTTCATACCAGTGTGTTTCTGACCACTCTGTTTATGACCAGTGTGTTTCTGACCACTGTGTTTCTGACCAGTGTGTTTCTGACCAGTGTGTTTCTGACCACTGTGTTTTTGACCAGTGTGTTTCTGACCAGTGTGTTTCTGACCACCATGTTTATGACCAGTGTTATTCTGACTACCGTGTGTCTGACCAGTGTGTTTCTGACCACTGTGTTTATGACCACTGTGTTTCTGACCAGTGTGTTTCTGACCACTGCATTCGTGACCAGTATGTTTCTGACCAATGAGTTTCTGACAAGTGGGTTTCTGACCATTTGGTTTCTGATCTTTGTGTTTCTGACTACTGTGTTTCTGACCACTGTGTTTCTGACCACTGTGTTTCTGACCAGTGTGTTTCTGACCACGGTGTTTCTATCAAGTGTGTTTCAGACGAGTGTGTTTCTGACTATTCTGTTTCTGACAACTGTGTTTCTGACCACTGGGTTTCTGACCAATGTGTTTCTGACCAGTGTGTTTCTGACCAGTGTGTTTCTGACCTTTGTGTTTCTTACCAGTATATTTCTGACAACTGTGTTTCTGACAACTGTGTTTCTGACCAGTGTGTTTCTGGCCACTGTGTTTCTGACCAGTGTGTTTCTGACCAACGTGTTTCTGAACACTGTGCTTTTGACCACTGTGTTCCTGACCACTGTGTTTCTAACCACTGCGTTTCTGACCAGTGTGTTTCTGACCAGTGTGTTTCTGACCACTGTGTGTCTGACCAGTGTGTTTCTGACCACTGTGTTTCCGACCAGTGTGTTTCTGACCACTGTGTTTCTGAACACTGTGTTTCTGACCACTGTGTTTCTGACCAGTGTGTTTCTGACCAGTGTGTTTCTGACCACTGTGTTTCCGACCACGGTGTTTCTTACCAGTGTGTTTCTGACAACTGTGTTTCTGACCACTGTGTTTCTGACCA
>SZWC01004156.1:36042-52352 GCA_023375785.1 Penium margaritaceum
TGTGTTTCTGACCACTGTGTTTCTGACCACTGTGTTTCTCACCAGTGTGTTTCTGACCAGTGTGTTTATGACCACTGTGTTTCTGACCACTGCATTCCTGACCAGTATGTTTCTGACCAATGAGTTTCTGCCCAGTGGGTTTCTGACCACTTGGTTTCTGATCACTGTGTTTCTGACTACTGTGTTTCTGACCACTGTGTTCTTGACCACTGTGTTTCTGACCACTGTGTTTCTGACCAGTGTGTCTCTCACCAGTGTGTTTCTGACCAGTGTGTTTCTGACCAACGTGTTTCTGAACATTGTGCTTTTGACCACTGTGTTTGTGACCACTGTTTTTCTAACCACTGTGTTTCTGACCAGTGTGTTCCTGACCAGTGTGTTTCTGACCACTGTGTCTGACCAGTGTGTTTTTGACCACTGTGTTTCCGACCAGTGTGTTTCTGACCACTGTGTTTCTGAACACTGTGTTTCTGACCACAGTGTTTCTGACCAGTGTATTTCTGACCAGTGTGTTTCTGACCAGTGTGTTTCTTACCACTGTGTTTCCGACCACGGTGTTTCTGACCAGTGTGTTTTTGACAACTATGTTTCTGACCACTGTGTTTCTGACCCCTGTGTTTCTGACCACTGTGTTTCTGACCAGTGTGTTTCTGACAACGGTGTTTGTGACCAGTGTGTTTCTGACCAGTGTGTTTCTGACCACTGTGTTTCTGATCCATGTGTTTCTGTCCAGTGTGTTTCTGACCACTGTGTTTCTGACCACTGTGTTTCTGACCAGTGTGTTCCTGACCAGTGTGTTTCTGACCACTGTGTTGTGACCAGTGTGTTTCACACCACTCTGTTTCTAACCAGTATGTTTCTGACCACTGTGTTTCTGAATAGTGTGTTTCTGAGCAGTGTGTTTTTGACCACCGTGTTTCTGACCAGTGTGTTTCTGACCAGTGTGTTTCTGACCAGTGTGTTTCTGACCAGTGTGTTTCTGACCAGTGTGTTTCTGACCACTGTGTTTCTCACCAGTGTGTTTCTGACCACTGTGTTTCTGACCAGTGTGTTTTTGACCACTGCGTTTATGACCACGGTGTTTCTGACCAGTGTGTTTCTGACCAATGTCTTTCTGACCACCGTGTTTCTGACCACTGTGTTTCTGACCAGTGTGTTTCTGACCAGTGTATTTCTGACCTGTGTGTTTCTGACCACCATGTTTCTGACCAGTGTGTTTCTGACTACTGTGTTTCTAACCAGTGTGTTTCTGACCACTGTGTTTCTGACCACTGTGTTTCTGACCACTGTGTTTCTGACCATTGTGTTTCTGACCAGTGTGTTTCTGACCACTGTGTTTCTGACCAGTGTGTTTCTGACTACTGTGTTTCTAACCAGTGTGTTTCTGACCACTGTGTTTCTGACCACTGTGTTTCTGACCACTGTGTTTCTGACCATTGTGTTTCTGACCAGTGTGATTTTGACCAGTGTGTTTCTGACCACTGTGTTTCTGACCAGTGTGTTTCTGACCACTGTGTTTCTATACACTGTTTTTCTCACCAGTGTGTTTCTGACGACGGTGTTTCTGACTAGTGTGTTTCTGACCACTGTGTTTCTGACCAGTGTGTTTCTGACCACTGTGTTTCTATACACTGTTTTTCTCACCAGTGTGTTTCTGACGACGGTGTTTCTGACTAGTGTGTTTCTGACCACTGTGCTTTGACCACTGTGTTTCTGACCAGTGTATGTCTGACCACTGTGTTTCTGACCACTATGTTTCTGACCAGTGTGTTTATGACCAGTGTGTTTCTGACCAGTGTGTTTCTGACCAGTGTGTTTCTGACCACTGAGTTGCTGACAAGTGTGTTTCTGACCACTGTGTTTCTGACCACTGTGTTTCTTACCAATGTGTTTCTGACCACTGTGTTTCTGACCAGTGTGTTCCTGACCACTGTGCTTCTGACCACTGTGGTTCTGGCCAGTGTGTTTCCGACCACTGTGTTTCTGACCAGTGTGTCTCTGATCACTGTGTTTCTGGGCACTGTGTTTCTGACCACTGTAAATCTGACCACTGTGTTTCTGACCACTGTGTTTCTGACCAGTGTGTTTGTGACCACTGTGTTTCTGACCAGTGTGTTTCAGACCAGTGTGTTTCTGACCACTGTAAATCTGACCACTGTGTTTCTGACCACTGTGTTTCTGACCAGTGTGTTTGTGACCACTGTGTTTCTGACCAGTGTGTTTCAGACCAGTGTGTTTCCGATCAGTGTGTTTCTGACCACTGTGTTTCTGACCACTGTTTTTCTGACCACTGTGTTTCTGACCATTGTGTTTCTGACCAGTGTGTTTCTCACAAGTGTGTTTCTTACCACTGTGTTTCTGACCGCTGTGTCTCTGACCACTGTGTTTCTGACCAGTGTGTTTCTGACCACTGTGTTTGTGACCACTGTGTTTCTCACCAGTGTGTTTCTGACCACTGTGTTTCTGACCAGTGTGTTTCTGACCACTGTGTTTCTAACCAGGTCGTTTCTGACCACTGTGTTTCTGACCTGTGTGTTTCTCACCAGTGTGTTTCTGACCAGTGTATTTCATACCAGTTTGTTTCTGACCACTGTGTTTCTGACCAGTGTGTTTCTGACCACTGTGTTTCTGACCACTGTGTTTCTGACCACTGTGTTTCTGACCACTGTGTTTCTGACCAGTGTGTTTCTGACCACTGTGTTTCTGACCACTGTGTTTCTGACCACTGTGTTTCTGACCACTGTGTTTCTGACCAGTGTGTTTCTGACCAATGTGTTTCTGACCACTGTGTTTCTGGCCACTGTATGTCTGACCAGTGTGTTTCTGACCAGTGTGTTTCTGACCACCATGTTTCTGACCAGTGTGTTTCTGACTACTGTGTTTCTGACCACTGTGTTTCTGACCACTGTGTTTCTGACCACTGTGTTTCTGACCAGTGTGTTTCTGACCACTGTTTTTCTGACCACTGCATTCGTGACCAGTATGTTTCTCACCAATGAGTTTCTGACAAGTGGGTTTCTGACCAGTTGGTTTATGATCACTGTGTTTCTGACTACTGTGTTTCTGACCGTTGTGTTTCTGACCACTGTGTTTCTGACCAGGGTGTTTCTGACCATGGTGTTTCTGACCAGTGTGTTTCAGACCAGTGTGTTTCTGACTATTGTGTTTCTGACAACTCTGTTTCTGACCACTGGGTTTCTGACCACTGTGTTTCTGACCTGTGTGTTTCTCACAAGTGTGTTTCTGACCACTGTGTTTCTTACCAGTATATTTCTGACCACTGTGTTTCTGACGACTGTGTTTCTGACCAGTGTGTTTCTGGCCACTGTGTTTCTGACCAGTGTGTTTCTGACCAACGTGTTTCTGAACACTGTGCTTTTGACCACTGTGTTCCTGACCACTGTGTTTCTAACCACTGCGTTTCTGACCAGTGTGTTCCTGACCAGTGTGTTTCTGACCACTGTGTTTCTGACCACTGTTTTCCTGACCATTGTGTTTCTGACCAGTGTGTTTCTGACCAGTGTGTCTCTGACCAGTGTGTTTCTGACCACTGTGGGTCTGGCCAGTGTGTTTCCGACCATTGTGTTTGTGACCAGTGTGTCTCTGATCACTCTGTTTCTAACCACCGTGTTTCTGACCACTGTGTTTCTCACCACTTTGTTTCTGACTAGTGTGTTTCTGACCACAGTGTTTCTGACCAGTGTGTTTTAGACCAGTGTGTTTACGATAAGTGTGTTTCTGACCACAGTGTTTCTGAGCACTATGTTTCTGACTACTGTGTTTCTGACCACTGTGTTTCTGACCACTGTGTTTCTGACCACTGTGTTTCTGACGAGTGTGTTTCTGACCAGTGTGTTTCTGACCACTGTGTTTGTGACCACTGTGTTTCTAACCATTGAGTTTCTGACCAGTGTGTTTCCGACCACTGTGTTTCTGACCACTGTGTTTCTGACCAGTGTGTTTCTGACCGGTGTGTTTCTGACCAGTGTGTTTCTGATCACTGTGTTTCTGACCACTGTGTTTCTGACCAGTGTGTTTCTGACTACCGGGTTTATGATCAGTGTGTTTCTGACCACTGTGTTTCTGACCACTGTGTTTCTGACCACTGTGTTTCTGACCACTGTGTTTCTGACCAGTGTGTTTCTGACCAGTGTGTTTCTGACCACTGTGTTTCTGACCACTGTGTTTCTGACCACTGTGTTTCTGACCACTGTGTTTCTGACCAGTGTGTTTCTGACCAGTGTGTTTCTCACCACTGTGTTTCTGACCGGTGTGTTTCTGACCAGTGGTCAGTGACCATTGTGTTTCTAAACACTGTTTTTCTGATCAGTGTGTTTCTGACCACTGTGTTTTGACCACTGTGTTTCTGGCCAGTGTGTGTCTGACCACAGTGTTTCTGACCACTCTGTTTCTGACCACTGTGTTTCTGACCAGTGTGTTTCTGACTAGTGTGTTTCTGACCAGTGTGTCTCTGACCACTGTGTTTCTGACCACAGTGTTTCTGACCACTCTGTTTCTGACCACTGTGTTTCTGACCAGTGTGTTTCTGGCCAGTGTGTTTCTGACCAGTGTGTTTCTGACCATTGTGTTTCTGACCAGAGTGTTTCTGACCACTGTGTTTCTGACCAGTGTGTTTCTGAACACTGTGTTTCTGACCACTGTGTTTCTGACCACTGTGTTTCTGACCAGTGTGATTCTGACCAGTGTGTTTCTGACCATTGTGATTCTGACCAATGTGTTTCAAACCACTGTCTCTCTGAGAAGTGTGTTCCTGACCAGTGTGTTTCTGACCAGTGTGCTTCTGACCACTGTGTTTCTGACCAGTGTCTTTGTGACCAGTGTGTTTCTGAACAGTGTGTTTGTGACCAGTGTGTTTCTGACCAGTGTGTTTCTGACCACTGTGTTTCTAATCTGTGTGTTTTTGTCCAGTGTGTTTATGACCACTGTGTTTCTGACCACTGTGTTTCTGACCAGTCTGTTTCAGACCACTGTGTTTCTGGCCACTGTGTTTCTGACCAGTGTGTTTCTGACCACTGTGTTTCTGATCAGTGTGTTTCTGAACAGTGTGTTTCAGACCACTGTGTTTCTGACCAGTGAGTTACTGACCACTGTGTTTCTGACCAGTGTGTTTCTGACCAGTGTGTTTCTGACCAGTGTGTTTCTGACCAGTGTGTTTCTGACCAGTGTGTTTCTGACCACTGTGGTTCTCACCACTGTGTTGATGTCCAGTGTGTTTCTGACCACTGTGTTTCTGAACAGGGTGTTTCTGACGACTGATTTTCTAAACACTGTGTTTCCGACCAATGAGTTTCTGACCACTGTGTTTCTGACCACTATGTTTCTGGCCACTGTGGTTTTGACCAGTGTGTTTCCAACCACTGTGTTCCTGAGCAGTGTGTTTCTGACCACTGTATTTGTGATCAGTGTGTTAATGATCACTGTGTTTCTGACTACTGTGTTTCTGACCACAATGTTTCTGACCACTGTGTTTCTGACCAGTGTGTTTCTAACCAGTGTGTTATAACCACTGTGTTTCTGACCACTGTGTTTCTGACCAGTGTGTTTCTGAAAAATGTGTTTCTGACTTGGGTGTTTCTGACCAGTGTAGTTCTGACCAATGTGTTTCTGACCACTGTGTTTCTGACAGGTGTGTTTCTCACCACTGTGTTTCTGACCACTGCGTTTCTGACGAGTGTGTTATTGACTAGTGTGTTTATGATCAGTGTAGGTCTCACCAATGTGTGTCTGACAACTGTGTTTCTGACAAGTGTGTTTCTGACCACTGTGTTTAGACCACTGTCTTTCTAAGCACTGAGTTTCCGACCAGTGTGTTTCTGACTTGCGTGTTTCTGACCACTGTGTTTCTGACCAGTGTGTTTCTGACCTCTCTGTTTCTGAACAGCGTGTTTCTGACCAGTGTCTTTCTGACCACTCAGTTCCTAACCACTGAGTTTCTGACCACTGTCTTTCTGACCACCGTGTTTCTGACCACTGTGTTTCTGACCACCGTGTTTCTGACCACTGTGTTTCTGACCACTGTGTTTCTGACAAGTGTGTTTCTGACCTGTGTGTTTCTCACCAGTGTGTTTATGACCAGTGTGTTTCTCACCAGTGTGTTTCTGACCAGTGTGTATCTGACCAATGTGTTTCTGACTAGTGTGTTTCTGACAAGTGTAGTTCTGACCACCTGTGTTTTTGACCACTGTGTTTCTCACCACTGTGTTTCTGACCAGTGTGTTTCTGACCACTGTGTTTCTGACCAGTGTGTTTCAGACCACTGTGTTTCTGACCATTGTGTTTCTGACCAGTTTGTTTCTGACCACTGTGTTTCTGAACAGTGTGTTTCTGACCAGTGTGTTTCTGACCATTGTGTTTCTGACCAGTGAGTTTCTGACCACTGTGTATCTGACCACTGTGTTTCTGACCAATGTCTTTCTGACCACTTTGTTTCTGACCAGTGTGTTTCTGACCAGTGTGTTTCTGACCAGTGTGTTTCTGACCAGTGTGTTTCTGACCAGTGTGTTTCTGACCAGTGTGTTTCTGACCTGTGTGTTTCCAACCACTGTGTTTCTGAGCAGTGTGTTTCTGACCACTGAGTTTCTGACAACTGTGTTTCTGACCAATGTGTTTCTGACTTGTGTGTTTCTGACCAGTGTAGTTCTGACCAATGTGTTTCTGACCACTGTGTTTCTGCCACTGTGTCTCTTACCACTGTGTTTATGACCACTGCATTTCTCACCAGTGTGTTTATGACCTCCGTGTTTCTGAACAGTGTGTTTCTGACCAGTGTGTTTCTGACCACTCGGTTTCTAACCACTGAGTTTCTGACCACCGTGTTTCTGACCACTGTGTTTCTGACCACCGTGTTTCTGACATGTGTGTTTCTGACTAGTGTGTTTCTGACCACTGTGTTTCTGACCAGTGTGTTTCTGACAAGTGTGTTTCTGACCAGTGTGTTTCCGACCACTGTGTTTCTGAGCAGTGTGTTTCTGACCACTGTGTTTCTGACCAGTGTATTTTTGACCAATGTGTTTCTGACCACTGTGTTTCTGACCACTGTGTTTCTGACAAGTGTGTTTCTGACCAGTGTGTTTGTCACCAGTGTGTTTATGACCAGTGTGTTTCTCACCAGTGTGTTTCTGACCACTGTGTATCTAACCAATGTGTTTCTGACTAGTGTGTTTCTGACAAGTGTGGTTCTGACAACCTGTGTTTCTGACCACTGTGTTTCTGACCACTATGTTTCTGACCAGTGTGTTTCTGACCACTGTGTTTCTGACCAGTGTGTTTCAGACCACTGTGTTTCTGACCACTGTGTTTCCGACCAGTGTGTTTCTGACCGCTGTGTTTCTGAACAGTGTGTTTCTGACCAGTGTGTTTCTGACCACTGTGTTTCTGACCAGTGAGTTTCTGACCGCTGTGTTTCTGACCACTGTGTTTCTGACCAATGGGTTTCTGACCACTTTGTTTCTGACCAGTGTGTTTCTGACCAGTGTGTTTCTGACCAATGTGTTTCTGACCAGTGTGTTTCTGACCAGTGTGTTTCTGACCAGTGTGTTTCTGACCAGTGTGTTTCTGACCAGTGTGTTTCTGACCAGTATGTTTCCGACCAGTGTGTTTCTGTGCAGTGTGTTTCCAACCACCGTCTTTCTGACAACTGTCTTTCTGACCAATGTGTTTCTGACTAGTGTGTTTCTGACCAGTGTAGTTCGGACCAATGTGTTTCTGACCACTGTGTTTCTGCCACTGTGTCTCTTACCACTGTGTTCCAGCCACTGTGTTTATGACCACTGCATTTCTCACCAGTGTGTTTCTGACCACTGTGTTTCTGACCAGTGTGTTTCTGACCTCTGTGTTTCTGAACAGTGTGTTTCTGACCAGTGTGTTTCTGACCACTCAGTTTCTAACCACTGAGTTTCTGACCACTGTGTTTCTGACCACTGTGTTTCTGACCAGTGTGTTTCTGACCTCTGTGTTTCTGAACAGTGTGTTTCTGACCAGTGTGTTTCTGACCACTCAGTTTCTAACCACTGAGTTTCTGACCACTGTGTTTCTGACCACTGTGTTTCTGACCACCGTGTTTCTGACCAGTGTGTTTCTGACCAGTGTGTTTCTGACCACTGTGTTTCTGACCAGTGTGTTTCTGACCAGTGTGTTTCTGACCAGTGTGTTTCTGTTCAGTGTGTTTCCGACCACTGTGCTTCTGAGTAGTGTGTTTCTGACCACTGTGTTTCTGACCAGTGTATTTTTGACCAATGTGCTTCTGACCACTGTGTTTCTGACCACTGTGTTTCTGACAAGTGTGTTTCTGACCAGTGTGTTCCTCACCAGTGTGTTTATGACCAGTGTGTTTCTCACCAGTGTGTTTCTGACCACTGTGTATCTGGCCAATGTGTTTCTGAGTAGTGTGTTTCTGACAAGTGTAGTTCTGACCACCTGTGTTTCTGACCACTGTGTTTCTGACCAGTGTGTTTCTGACCAGTGTGTTTCTGACCACTGTGTTTCTGACCAGTGTGTTTCAGACCACTGAGTTTCTGACCACTGTGTTTCTGACCAGTGTGTTTCTGACCACTGGGTTTCTGAACAGTGTGTTTCTGACCACTGTGTTTCTGACCACTATGTTTCTGACCAATGTGTTTCTGACCACTTTGTTTCTGACCAGTGTGTTTCTGACCAGTGTGTTTCTGACCAATGTGTTTCTGACCAGTGTTTTTCTGACCAGTGTGTTTCTGACCAGTGTGTTTCTGACCTGTGTGTTTCTGATCAGTGTGTTTTTCACCAGTGTGTTTCTCAGCAGTGTGTTTCTGACCACTGTGTTTCTGACAACTGTGTTTCTGACCAATGTGTTTCTGACTAGTGTTTTTCTGACCAGTGTAGTTCTGACCAATGTGTTTCTGACCACTGTGTTTCTGCCACTGTGTCTCTTACCACTGTGTTCCTGCCACTGTGTCTATGACCACTGCATTTCTCACCAGTGTGTTTCTGACCACTGTGTTTCTGACCAGTGTGTTTATGACCACTGTGTTTCTGACCACTGTGTTTCTGACCAGTGTGTTTCTGACCACTGTGTTCCTGACCACCGTGTTTCTAACCACTGTGTTTCTGACCAGTGTGTTTCTGACTAGTGTGTTTCTGACCAGTGTGTTTCTGACCAGTGTGTTTCTGACCAGTGTGTTTCTGACCAGTGTGTTTCTAACCACTGTGTTTCTCACCACTATGTTTATGACCAGTGTGTTTCTGACCAGTGTGTTTCTGACCAGTGTGTTTCTGACCAGTGTGTTTCTAACCACTGTGTTTCTCACCACTATGTTTATGACCAGTGTGTTTCTGACCACTGTGTTTCTGAACAGTGTGTTTCTGACCACTGTCTTTCTGACCACTGTGTTTCTGACCAATGAGTTTCTGACCACTGTGTTTCTGACTAGTGTGTTTCTGACCACTGTGTTTCTGAACAGTGTGTTTCTGACCACTGTCTTTCTGACCACTGTGTTTCTGACCAATGAGTTTCTGACCACTGTGTTTCTGACTACTGTGTTTCTGGCCACTGTGGTTCTGAACAGTGTGTTTCCGACCACTGTGTTTCTGAGCAGCATGTTTCTAATCACTGTGTTTCTGATCAGTGTGTTAATGACCACTGTGTTTCTGACCACTGTGCTTCTGACAACTGTGTTTCTGACCAGTGTGTTTCTGACCAGTGTGTTTCTGACCAGTGTGTTCATGACCACTGTGTTTCTGACCACTGTGTTTCTGACTCCTGTGTTTCTGACCACTCTGTTTCTGACCAGTGTGTTTCTGACAAATGTGTTTCTGACTTGTGTGTTTCTGACCAGTGTAGTTCTGACCAATGTGTTTCCGACCACTGTGCTTCTAAGAACTGTGTTTCTGGCCACTGTGTTTCTGACCACTTCATTTCTAACCAATGTGTTTCTGACCACTGTGCTTTTGACCAGTGTGTTTCTGACCACTGTGTTTCTGACCACTGTGTTTCTGACCAGTGTGTTTCTGACATATGTGTTTCTGTCATCTGAATTTCTGAACAGTGTGTTTCTGACCGGTGTGTTTCTGACCACTGTGTTTCTGACCAGTGAGTTTCTGACCACTGTGTTTCCGACCACTGTGTTTCTGACCAGTGTGTTTCTCACCAGAGTGTTTCTGACCAATAAGTTTCTGACCAGTGTGTTTCTGACCAATGTGTTTCTGACCAGTGTGTTTCTGACCACTGTGTTTCTGACCAGTGTGTTTCAGACCAGTGTGTTTCAGACCAGTGTCTTTCTGACCAGTTGGTTTCTGACAGGTGTGTTTCTGACAACTGTGTTTCTGACCACTGTGTTTCTGACTAGTGTGTTTATGACCAGTGTGATTCTGACCAATGTGTTTTTGACTACTGTGTTTCTGACCAGTGTGTTTCTGAACAGTGTGTTTCTGACCAGTGTGTTTCTGACCAGTGTGTTTCTGACCGGTGAGTTTCTGACCACTGTGTTTCTGACCACTGTGTTTCTGACCACTGTGTTTCTGACCTGTGTGTTTCTGACCAGTATGTTTCTGACCGGTGTATTTCTGACCAGTGTGTTTCTGACCACTGTATTTCTGACCAGTGTGTTTCATACCAGTGTGTTTCTGAAGAGTGTGTTTCTGACCACTGTGTTTCTGACCACTGTGTTTCTGACCTGTGTGTTTCTGACCAGTATGTTTCTGACCGGTGTATTTCTGACCAGTGTGTTTCTGACCACTGTATTTCTGACCAGTGTGTTTCATACCAGTGTGTTTCTGAAGAGTGTGTTTCTGACCATTGTGTTTCTGACAGGTGTGTTTCTAACCACTGTTTCTGACCACTGTGTTTCTGACCAGTATGTTTCTCACCACTGTGTTTCTGACCACTGTGTTTCTGACCAGTGTGTTCCGACCACTGTGTTTCTGAGCAGTGTGTTTCTGACCATTGTGTTTCTAACCGCTGTGTTCCTTACCAGTGTGTTTTTACCACTGTGTTTCCGAGCAGTGTGTTTCTGACCACAGTGTATCCGACCAGTGTGTTTCTGACCACTGTGTTTCTGACCACTGTGTTTCTGACCGCTGTGTTTCTGACCAGTGTGTTTCTGACCACTGTGTTTCTGACTTGTGTGTTTCTGACCAATGTAGTTCTGAGCAATGTGTTTCTGACCATTGTGTTTCTGACGAGTGTGTTTCTCACCACTATGTTTCTGACCACTGTGTTTCTGGCCACTATGTTTCTGACCACTGCGTTTCTGACCAGTGTGTTTCTGATCACTGTCATTCTGACCAGTGTGTTTCTGACCACTGTGTTTTTGACCACTGTGTTTCTGACCAGTGTGTTTCTGTCATCTGTGTTTCTGAACAGTGTGTTCACGACTGGTGTGTTTCGGACCACTGTGTTTCTGACCAGGGAGTGTCTGACCACTGTGTTTCTGACCACTCCGTTTCTGACCAGTGTGTTTCTGACCAATGTGTATCTGACCAATGTGTTTCTGACAAGTGAGTTTCTGACCAGTGTGGTTGTGACCAATGTGTTTCTGCCACTGTGTCTCTTTCCACTGTGTACCTGCCACTGTGTTTCTGACCATTGTGTTTATGACCACTGTGTTGCCGACCACTGTGTTTCTGACCAGTGTGTTTCAGACTATGTTTTTGAGACCACTGTGTTTCTGAACTGTGTGTTTCAAACCAGTGTGTTTCTGACCACTGTGTTTCTGAACTGTGTGTTTCTCACCAGTGTGTTTCTGACCACTATGTTTCTGACCAGTGAGTTTCTGACCAATGTGTTTCTGACCACTGTGTTTCAGACCAACGTGTTTCTGACCACTGTGTTTCTGACCAGTGTGTTTCTGACTAGTGTGTTTCTGACCAGTGTGTTTCTGACCAGTGTGTTTCTGACCACTGTGTTTCTGACCAGTGTGTTTCGTACCACTGTGTTTCTCACCAGTGTGTTTATGACCAGTGTGTTTCTGACCTCTGTGTTTCTGAACAGTGTGTTTCTGACCAGTGTGTTTCTGACTACTGTGTTTCTGACCAGTGTGTTTCTGACCACTGTGTTTCGTACCACTGTGTTTCTCACCACTGTGTTTATGACCAGTGTGTTTCTGACCACTGTGTTTCTGAACAGTGTGTTTCTGACCACTGTCTTTCTGACCACTGTGCTTCTGACCACTGAGTCACTGACCACTGTGTTTCTGACCACAGTGTTTCTAGCCACTGTGGTTCTGACCAGTGTGATTTCGACCACTGTGTTTCTGAGCAGTGTGTTTCTTACCACTGTGTTTCTGATCAGCGTGTTAATGACCACTGTGTTCCTGACCACTCTGCTTCTGACAACTGTGTTTCTAACCAGTGTGTTTCTGACCAGTGTGTTTCTGACCAGTGTGTTTCTGACCACTGTGTTTCTGCCCACTGTGTTTCTGACTCCTGTGTTTCTGACCACTCTGTTTCTGACCAGTGTGTTTCTGACAAATGTGTTTCTGGCTTGTGTGTTTCTGACCAGTGTAGTTCTGACCAATGTGTTTCTGACCACTGTGTTTCTGACGACTGTGTTTCTGGCCACCGTGTTTCTGATCACTTTATTTCTGACCAGTGTGTTTCTGACCAATGTGTTTCTGACCAGTGTGTTTTAGACCGCTGTGTTTTTGACCACTGTGTTTCTGACCAGTGTGTTCTGACATCAGTGTTTCTGAACAGTGTGTTTCTGACCGGTGTGTTTCTGACCACTGTGTTTCTGACCAGTGAGTCTCTGACCACTGTGTTTCTGACCAGTGTGTTTCTCACCAATGTGTTTCTGACCAATGCGTTTCTGACCAGTGTGTTTCTGACCAGTGTGTTTATGACCAGTGTGTTTCTGACCAGTGTGTTTCTGACCATTGTGTTTCTGACCAGTGTGTTTCAGACCAGTGTGTTTCAGACCAGTGTGTTTCTGACCAGTGTGTTTCTGACCAGTTTGTTTCTGACAGGTGTGTGTCTGACCACTGTGTTTCTGACCACTGTGTTTCTGACTAGTGTGTTTATGACCCGTGTGATTCTGACCAATGTGTTTTTGACTAGTGAGTGTCTGACCAGTGTGTTTCTGAACAGTGTGTTTCTGACCAGTGTGTTTCTGACCACTGTGTTTCTGACCGGTGAGTTTCTGACCACTGTGTTTCTGACCACTGTGTTTCTGACCACTGTGTTTCTGACCTGTGTGTTCCTGACCACTGTGTTTCTGACCAGTGTGTTTCTGACCACTGTATTTCCGAACAGTGTGTTTCATACCAGTGTGTTTCTGTTGAGTGTGTTTCTGACCAGTGTGTTTCTGACAGGTGTGTTTCTGACCACTGTGTTTCTAATTACTGTGTTTCTGACCACTGTTTTTCTGACCAGTGTGTTTCTCACCACTGTGTTTCTGACCACTGTGTTTCTGACCAGTGTGTTCCGACCACTGTGTATCTGAGCAGTGTGTTTCTGACCATTGTGTTTCTGAACACTGTGTTTCTGACCAGTGTGTTTTTACCACTGTGTTTCCGAGCAGTGTGTTTCTGACCACTGTGTGTCCGACCAGTGTGTTTCTGACCACTGTGTTTCTGACCACTGTATTTCTGACCGCTGTGTTTCTGACTAGTGTGTTTCTCACCACTGTGTTTCTGACTTGTGTGTTTCTGACCAGTGTAGTTCTGACCAATGTGTTTCTGACCACTGTGTTTCTGACAAGTGTTTTTCTGACCACTGTGTTTCTGACCACTGTGTTTCTGGCCACTGTTATTCTGACCACTGCGTTTCTGACCAGTGTGTTTCTGGCCTCTGTCATTCTGACTAGTGTGTTTTTGACCACTGTGTTTTTGACCACTGTGTTTTGGACTAGTGTGTTTCTGACATCTGTGTTTCTGAACAGTGTGTTTCTGACCGGTGTGTTTCTGACCACTGTGTTTCTGACCAGTGAGTGTCTGACCACTGTGTTTCTGACCACTGCGTTTCTGACCAGTGTGTTTCTGACCAATGTGTTTCTGACCAATGTGTTTCTGACCAGTGTGTTTCTGACCAGATTGTTTGTGACCAGTGTGTTTCTGACCACTGTGTTTCTGACCAGTGTGTTTCAGACCAGTGTGTTTCTGACCAGTGTGTTTCTGACCAGTTTGTTTCTGACAGGTGTGTTTTTGACCACTGTGTTTCTGACCACTGTGTTTCTGACCAGTGTGTTATGACCAGTGTGATTCTGACCAATGTGTTTCTGACTAGTGTGTTTCTGACCAGTGTGTTTCTGACCAGTGTGTTTCTGACCAGTTTGTTTCTGACAGGTGTGTTTTTGACCACTGTGTTTCTGACCACTGTGTTTCTGACCAGTGTGTTATGACCAGTGTGATTCTGACCAATGTGTTTCTGACTAGTGTGTTTCTGAACAGTGTGTTTCTGACCAGTGTGTTTTTGACCACTGTGTTCCTGACCAGTGTGTTTCTGACCACTGTGTTTCTGACCACTGTGTTTCTGACCACTGTGTTTCTGACCACCGTGTTTCTGACCAGTTTGTTTCGGACCAGTGTGTTTCTGACCACCGTGTTTCTGACCAGTGTGTTTTTGACCAATGTGTATCTGACCAATGTGTTTCTGACCAGTGTGTTTCAGACCACTGTGTTTCTGACCACTGTGTTTCTGACCAGTGTGTTTCTGACCACTGTGTTTCTGAACAGTGCGTTTCTGACCAGTGTGTTTCTGACCAGTGTGTTTCTGACCAATGTGTTTCTGACCAGTGTATTTCTGACCAGTGTGTTTCTGACCAGTGTGTTTCCGACCAGTGTGTTTCTGAGCACTGTGTTTCTGACCACTGTGTTTCTGACAACTGTGTTTCTGACCAATGTGTTTCTGACTAGTGTGTTTCTGACCAGTGTAGTTCTGACCAATGTGTTTCTGACCACTGTGTTTCTGTCACTGTGTCTCTTTCCACTGTGTTCCTGCCACTGTGTTTATGACCACTGCATTTCTCACCAGTGTGTTTCTGACCACTGTGTTTCTGACCAGTGTGTTTATGACCACTGTGTTTCCGACCACTGTGTTTCTGACCAGGGTGTTTCAGACCACTGTGTTTCAGACCACTATGTTTCAGACCACTGTGTTTCTGACCATAGTGTTTCTGACCACTGTGTTTCTGAACAGTATGTTTCTGACCATTGTGTTTCTGACCACTGTGTTTCTGACCACTGTGTTTCTGACCAGGGTGTTTCAGACCACTGTGTTTCAGACCACTATGTTTCAGACCACTGTGTTTCTGACCATAGTGTTTCTGACCACTGTGTTTCTGAACAGTATGTTTCTGACCATTGTGTTTCTGACCACTGTGTTTCTGACCACTGTGTTTCTGACCACCGTGTTTCTGACCACTGTGTTTCTGACCAGTGTGTTTTTAACTAGTGTGTTTCTCACCAGTGTGTTTCTGACCAGTGTGTTTCTCACCAGTGTGTTTCTGACCAGTGTGTTTCTGACCACTGTGTTTCTCACCATTATGTTTATGACCGGAGTGTTTCTGACCACTGTGTTTCTGAACAGTGTGTTTCTAACCACTGTCTTTCTGACCACTGTGTTTCTGACCAATGACTTTCTGACCACTGTGTTTCTGACCACTGTGTTTCTGGCCACTGTGGTTCTGACCAGTGTGTTTCCGACCACTGTGTTTCTGAGCTGTGTGTTTCTTACCACTGTGTTTCTGACCACTGCGCTTATGACAACTGTGTTTTTGACCAGTGTGTTTCTGACCAGTGTGTTTCTGACCAGTGTGTTCGTTACCACTGTGTTTCTGGCCACTGTGTTTCTGACCACTGTATTTCTGACTCATGTGTTTCTGACCACTCTGTTTCTGACCAGTGTATCTCTCAGAAATGTGTTTCTGGCTTGTGTGTTTCTGACCAGTGTCGTTCTGACCAATGTGTTTCTGACCACTGTGTTTCTAACAAGTGTGATTCTGACCACTGTGTTTCTGACCACTGTGTTTCTGGCCAGCATGTTTTTGACCACTTCATTAATGACCAGTGTGTTTCTGACCACTGTGTTTCTGACCAGTGTGTTTTTGACCGCTGTGTTTTTTACCACTGTGTTTCTGACCAGTGTGTTTCTGACATCAGTGTTTCTGAACAGTGTGTTTCTGACCGGTGTGTTTCTGACCACTGTGTTTCTGACCAGTGAGTATCAGACCACTGTGTTTCTGACCACTGTGTTTCTGACCAGTGTGTTCCTCGCCAGTGTGTTTCTGACCAATGTGTTTCTGACCAGTGTGTTTCTGACCAGTGTGTTTCTGACCAGTGTGTTTCTGACCACTGTGTTTCTGACCAGTGTGTTTCTGACCA
>SZWC01004156.1:52531-64776 GCA_023375785.1 Penium margaritaceum
TGTGTTTCTGACCACTGTGTTTCTGACCACTGTGTTTCTGACCAGGGTGATTCAGACCAGTGTGTTTCTGACCAGTGTGTTTCTGATCAGTGTGTTTCTAACCAGTTTGTTTCTGACAGGTGTGTTTCTGACCACTGTGTTTCTGACCACTGTGTTTCTGACTAGTGTGTTTATGACCAGTGTGATTCTGACCAATGTGTTTTTGACTAGTGTGTCTCTGACCAGTGTGTTTCTGAACAGAGTGTTTCTGACCAGTGTGTTTCTGACCACTGTGTTTCTGACCGATGAGTTTCTGACCACTGTGTTTCTGACCATTGTGTTTCTAACCAGTGTGTTTTTGACCAGTGTGTTTCTGACCACTGTGTTTCTGACCAGTATGTTTCTGACCGGTGTGTTTCTGACCAGTGTGTTTCTGACCACTATACTTCTGACCAGTGTGTTTCATACCAGTGTGTTTCTGACGAGTGTGTTTCTGACCAGTGTGTTTCTGACAGGTGTTTTTCTGACCACTGTGTTTCTCACCACTGTGTTTCTGACCACTATGTTTCTGACCAGTGTGTTTCTGACCACTCTGTTTCTGACCGCTGTCTTTCTGACCAGTGTAATTCCGACCACTGTGTTTCTGAGGAGTGTGTTTCTGACCATTGTGTTTTTGACCACTGTGTTTCTGACCAGTGTGTTTTTACGACTGTGTTTCCAAGCTCTGTGTTTCTGACAACTGTGTATTCGACCAGTGTGTTTCTGACCACTGTGTTTCTGACCACTGTGTTTCTGACCGCTGTGTTTCTGACAAGTGTGTTTCTGAACACTGTGTTTCTGACTTGTGTGTTTCTGACCAGTGTAGTTCTGACCAATGTGTTTCTGACCACTGTGTTTCTGACAAGTGTGTTTCTGACCACTGTGTTTCTGACCACTGTGTGTCTGGCCACTGTGTTTCTGACCACTGCGTTTCTGACCAGTGTGTTTCTGACCACTGTGATTCTGACCAGTGTGAGTATGACCACTGTGTTTCTGACCATTGAGTTTCTGACCAGTGTGTTTCTGACATGTGTGTTTCTGAACAGTGTGTTTCTGACCGGTGTGTTTCAAACCACTGTGTTTGTGACCAGTGAGTTTCTGACCACTGTGTTTCTGACCACTGCGTTTCTGACCAGTGTGTTTCTGACCAGTGTGTTTCTGACCAATGTGTTTCTGACCAGTGTGTTTCTGACCAGTGTGTTTGTGACCAGTGTGTTTCTGACCAGTGTGTTTCTGACCAGTGTGTTTCTGACCAATGTGTTTCTGACCAGTGTGTTTCTGACCAGTGTGTTTGTGACCAGTGTGTTTCTGACCACTGTGTTTCTGACCAGTGTGTTTAAGACCAGTGTGTTTCTAACCAGTGTGTTTCTGACCAGTTTGTTTCTGACAGGTGTGTTTCTGACCACTGTGTTTCTGACCACTGTGTTTCTGACCAGTGTGTTATGACCAGTGTGATTCTGACCAATGTGTTTCTGACTACTGTGTTTCTGACCAGTGTCTTTCTGAACAGTGTGTTTCTGACCAGTGTGTTTCTGACCACTGTGTTTCTGACCAGTGAGTTTCTGACCACTGTGTTTCTGACCACTGTATTTCTGAGCACTGTGTTTCTGACCACCGTGTTTCTGACCAGTGTGTTTCTGACCAGTGTGTTTCTGACCACCGTGTTTCTGACCAGTGTGTTTCTGACCTGTGTGTTTCTGACCACTGTGTTTCTGACCACTGTGTTTCTGACCACTGTGTTTCTGACCAATGTGTTTCGAACCACTGTATTTCTGACCACTGTGTTTCTGACCAGTGTGTTTCTGACCTGTGTGTTTCTGACCACTGTGTTTCTGACCACTGTGTTTCTGACCACTGTGTTTCTGACCAATGTGTTTCGAACCACTGTATTTCTGACCACTGTGTTTGTGACCACAGTGTTTCTGACCACTGTGTTTCTGAGAACTGTGTATGTGACCCGTGTGTTTTTGTCCACTGAGTTTCCAACCAGTGTGTTTCTGACCACTGTGTTTCTGCCCAATGTGTTTCTGACCACTGTGTTTCTGACCACTGTGTTTTTGACCACTGTGTTTCTGACCAGTGTGTTTCTGGCCATTGTGTTTCCTACCACTGTATTTCTGACCAGTGTGTTTCTGACCATTGTGTTTCTGACCACTGTGTTCCTGACCAGTGTGTTTATGACCACTGTGTTTCCGACCACTGTGTTTCTGACCACTGAATTTCTAACCACTGTATTTCTGACCAGTGTGTTTCTGACCACTGTGTTTCTGACCAGTGTGTTTCTGACCAAGGTATTCCTGACAACCGTGTTTCTGACAAGTGTGTTCCTGACCACTATATTTCTGACCACTGTGTTTATGACCACTGTGTTTCTGACCATTGTGTTTCTGACCACTGTGTTTCTGACGAGTATGTTTCTGAGCAGTGTGTTTCTGACAAGTGTGTTCCTGACCACTATATTTCTGACCACTGTGTTTATGACCACTGTGTTTCTGACCATTGTGTTTCTGACCACTGTGTTTCTGACGAGTATGTTTCTGAGCAGTGTGTTTCAAACCACTGTGTTTCTGACCACTGTGCTTCTGACCAGTGTGTTTCTGACCACTGTGTTTCTGACCACCGTGTTTCTGACCACTGTGTTTCTGAGCAGTGTGTTTCTTACCAGCGTGTTTCTCACCACTGTGTTTCTGACCACTGTGCTTCTGACCAGTGTGTTTCTGACCACTGTGTTTCTGACCACCGTGTTTCTGACCACTGTGTTTCTGAGCAGTGTGTTTCTTACCAGCGTGTTTCTCACCACTGTATTTCTGACCAGTGTGTTTCTGACAAGTGTGTTTATGACCACTGTGTTTCTGACCACTGTGTTTCAGACCAGTGTGGTTCTGACCAGTGTGTTTCTGACCATCACGTTTCTGACCACGGTGTTTCTGACCACTGTGCTTCTGACCACTGTGTTTCTGACCAGTGTGTTTGTGACTGCTGTGTTTCTCACCACTGTGTTTCTGACCACCTTGTTTCTGACCAGTGTGTTTCTGACCAGTGTGTTTCTAACCAGTGTGTTTCTCACCAGTGTGTTTCTAACCAGTGTGGTTCTGACCACTGTGTTTCTCACCGGTGTGTTTCTGACCACCGTGTTTCTGACCACTGTGTTTCTGACCAGTGTGTTTCTGACCACTGTGTTTCTGACCGGTGTGTTACTAACCACTGTGTTTGTGACCACTGTGTTTCTGACCACTGTGTTTCTGACCAGTGTGTTTCTGACCACTGTGTTTCTGACCAGTGTGTTTCTGACCACTGTGTTTCTGACCACTGTGTTTCTGACCAGTGTGTTTCTGACCACTGTGTTTCTGACCAGTGTGTTTCTGACCACTGTGTTTCTGACCTCTGTGTTTCTGACCACTGTGATTCTGACCACTGTGTTTCTGACTAGTGTGTATCTGACCACAGTGTTTCTGACCAGTGTGTTTCAGACCACTGTGTTTCTGACCACTGTGTTTCTGACCACTGTGTTTTTTACCACTGTGTTTCTGACCACTGTGTTTCTGACCACTGTATTTCTGACCACTGTATTTCTGACAACAGTGTTTCTGACCACTGTGTTTCTGACAACTATGTATCTGACCCGTGTATTTCTGTCCACTGTGTTTCCAACCAGTGTGTTTCTGACCATTGTGTTTCTGACCATTGTCTTTCTGACCACTGTGTTTCTGACCACTGTGTTTTTGACCAGTGTGTTTCTGACCAGTGTGTTTCTGACCACTGTGTTTCTGACCATTGTGTTTCTGACCACTGTGTTTCTGACCACTATGTTTCTGACCACTCTGTTTCTGACCACTGTGTTTCTGACCAGTGTGTTTCTCACCAATGTGTTTCTGACCAGGGTGTTTCTGACCAAGGTGTTGCTGACCACCGTGTTTCTGACCAGTGCGTTTCCGAGCACTATGATTCTGACCACTGTGTTTATGACCACTGTGTTTCTGACCATTGTGTTTCTGACCCCTGTGTTTCTGACGAGTGTGTTTCTGACCAGTGTGTTTCTGAGCAGTGTGTTTCTGACCACTGTGTTTCTGACCACTGTGCTTCTGACCAGTGTGTTTCTGACCACTGTGTTTCTGACCACCGTGTTTCTGACGACTGTGTTTCTGAGCAGTGTGTTTCTGACCAGCGTGTTTTTCACTGCTGTGTTTTTGACCTGTGTGTTTCTGACCAGTGTGTTTATGACCTGTGTGTTTCTGACCACTGTGTCTCAGACCAGTGTGGTTCTGACCAGTGTGTTTCCGACCATTACGTTTCTGATCACGGTGTTTCTGACCACTGTGCTTCTGACCAGTGTGTTTCTGACAAGTGTGTTTCTAACCAATGTGTTTATGACTAGTGTGTTTCTGACCAGTGTGGTTCTGACCACTGTGTTTCTAACCAGTGTGTTTCTGACCACTGTGTTTCTGACCACTGTGTTTCTGACCAGTGTGTTTCTGACCACTGTGTTTCTGACTGGTGTCTTACTGACCACTGTGTTTGTGACCACTGTGTTTCTGACCACTGTGTTTCTGACCACTGTGTTTCTGACCAGTGTGTTTCTGACCACTGTGTTTCTGACTGGTGTCTTACTGACCACTGTGTTTGTGACCACTGTGTTTCTGACCACTGTGTTTATGACCAGTGTGTTTCTGACCACTGTGTTTGTGACCAGTGTGTTTCTGACCACTGTGTTTCTGACCACTGTGTATCTGACCACTGTGTTTCTTACCCGTGTGTTTCTGACCAATGTGTTTCTGACCACTATGTTTCTGACCAGTGTGTTGCAGACCACTGTGTTTCTGACCACTGTGTTTCTGACCACTGTGTTTCTGACCACTGTGTTTCTGACCAGTGTGTTTCTTACCAGTGTGTTTCTGACCATTGTGTTTCTAACCACTGTGTTTCTGATGAGTGTAATTATGACCAGAGTGTTTCTGACCACTGTGTTTCTGAACAATGTATTTCTGACCACTGAATTTATGACCACTGTGTTTCTGACCACTGTGTTTCTGACCACTGTGTTTCTGACCAGTGTGCTTCTGACCAGTGTTTATCTGACCACTACGTTTCAGACCAGTGTGGTTCTGACCAGTGTGTTTCTGACCATTACGTTTCTGATCATGGTGTTTCTGACCACTGTGCTTCTGACCAGTGTGTTTCAGACCAGTGTGTTTCTAACCAACGTGTTTATGACCAGTGTGTTTCTGACCAGTGTGGTTATGACCACTCTGTTTCTGACCAGTGTGTTTCTGACCACTGTGTTTCTGACCACTGTGTTTCTGACCAGTGTGTTTCTGACTGTTGGCCTGAGGGTGAGTGTGCACCCTGGAGGGTCCCTAGCAGTTGCTAGTTCACACCACCAACCGTTTTTGGAGAGACTGAAACTATGGAGGCAACTGGTTTCAAGGATGGCAAGATCTGGTCAGAGAGTGAGGCAATAGTTTTGGCCTCAATTGACTGGAAATGTACACTTGATCAAGGCTCACAAACAGTGGCATTTTATAGCCACTGATCTAAGCTTTCCAGAACACCAAAGCATGCCAGATTTGGAGCTTCCTAGCAGATTCTATGGCTTCTAGATTGCTCCTTGGTAGGCTGTCCTTTTCCCACCTATGAAGGCATCCCTTCCCTCCTCTAGAAGCTTCTGCCCCTTCCTAGATTCCTCAGCTTGCTTCTAGTAGGAGGGAAGGTGTCCAGAAGAACAAGACACCTCTAGATGCCTTGTAGGACAAGTCACCCCTTCTAGAAGGTGTGCCACCTTCCTGGACCCTCTCCTAGCCTTCTAGAATCTTAAAGAGGAACTCTAGAGGTTGAGCTAGCTTCCTGGCATCTATTTTCCACCTCCCTTGAGGCAGGGCAGAATTTCATCTTGTGGGACTTGAACCCGGGCCCCTGCCTCTAGAGGTGGACACCTTTAACCACTAAGCCACTAAGGCTTGTCTTTTTGGTGTTCCTTTTTGGAGTCACTCCTGCCATGGTGAGGAGCATCATTCCAACACTGACCACTGTGTTTCTGACCGGTGTCTTACTGACCACTGTGTTTGTGACCACTGTGTTTCTGACCACTGTGATTCTGACCAGTGTGTTTCTCACCACTGTGTTTGTGACCAGTGTGTTTTTGACCACTGTGTTTCTGACAACGGTGTTTCTGACCAGTGTGTTTCTGACCAGTGTCTTTCTGACCACTGTGTTTCTGACCAGTGTGTTGCAGACCACTGTGTTTCTGACCAGTGTGTATCTGACCACAGGGTTTGTGACCAGTGTGTTTCTGACCATTGTGTTTCAGACTAGTGTGTTTCTGACCACTGTGTTTCTGACCAGTGTGTTTCTGACCACTGTGTTTCTGACCAGTGTGTTTCAGCCCACTGTGTTTCTGACCAGTGTGTTTCTGACCTCTGTGTTTCTAACCACTGTGTTTCTGACCAGTGTGTTTCTGACCAGTGTGTTCTGACCATTGTGTTTCTGAACACTGTGTTTCTGACCAGTGTATTTCATACCAGTGTGTTTCTGACCAGTGTGTTTGTCACCAACGCGTTTCTGACCAGTGTGTTTCTGACCAGGGTGTTTTTGACCACTGTGTTTCTGACCACTGTGTTTCTGATTACTGTGTTTCTGACCAGTGTGTTTCTGAACACTGTGTTTCTGACCAGTGTGTTTCTGACCACTGTGTTTCTGACCACTGTGTTTCTGCCCACTGTGTTTCTGACCACTGTGTTTCTCACCGCTGTGTTTCTGACCAGTGTGTTTCTAATAACTGTGTTTCTGACCAATGTGTTTCTGACTAGTGTGTTTCTGACCAGTGTGTTTCTGACGACTGTGTCTCTGACCACTGTGTTTCTGACCACTATGTTTCTGACCACTCTGTTTCTGACCACTGAGTTTCTGACCAGTGTGTTTCTGACCTCTGTGTTTCTAACCACTGTGTTTCTGACCAGTGTGTTGCAGACCACTGTGTTTCTGACCAGTGTGCTTCTGGCCACTGTGTTTCCGACCAGTGTGTTTCTGACTAGTGTGTTTCTGACCAGTGTGTTTCTGACGACTGTGTCTCTGACCACTGTGTTTCTGACCACTATGTTTCTGACCACTCTGTTTCTGACCACTGAGTTTCTGACCAGTGTGTTTCTGACCTCTGTGTTTCTAACCACTGTGTTTCTGACCAGTGTGTTGCAGACCACTGTGTTTCTGACCAGTGTGCTTCTGGCCACTGTGTTTCCGACCAGTGTGTTTCTGACTAGTGTGTTTCTGACCAGTGTGTTTCTGACGACTGTGTCTCTGACCACTGTGTTTCTGACCACTATGTTTCTGACCACTCTGTTTCTGACCACTGAGTTTCTGACCAGTGTGTTTCTGACCTCTGTGTTTCTAACCACTGTGTTTCTGACCAGTGTGTTGCAGACCACTGTGTTTCTGACCAGTGTGTTGCAGACCACTGTGTTTCTGACCAGTGTGTTTCTGACCACTGTGTTTCTGACCGCTGTGTTTCTGACCACTGTGTTTCTGACCACTGTGTTTCTGACCAGTGTGTTTCTGACCACTGTGCCTCTGATCAGTGTGTTTCGGACCAGTGTGTTTATGACCTGTGTGCTTCTGACCAGTGTGTTTATGACCAGTGTGTTTCTGACCACTGTCTTTCCGACCACTGTGTGTCTGACTAGTGTGTTTCTGACCACTGTGTTTTTGACCAGTGTGTTTTTGACCACTGTGTTCCTGACCAGTGTGTTTCTGACCACTGTGTTTCTGACCACTGTGTTTCTGACCACTGTGTTTCACACCGCTGTGTTTCTGACCAGTGTGTTTCTAATAACTGTGTTTCTGACCAATGTGTTTCTGACCACTGTGTTTCTGACCAACGTGTTTCTTACCAATGTGTATATTGCCACTGTGTTTCTCACTACTGTGCTTCTTACCACTGTGTTTCTGACCAGTGTGGTTCTGACCAATGTGTTTCTGACTAGTATGTTTATGACAGGTGTATTTGTGACCAGTGTGTTTCTGACATGTGTTTTTCTGACCACCGTGTTTCCGACCACTGTGTTTCTGACCAGTGTGTTTCTGACCACTGTGTTTTTTTGACCAATTTATTTCAGACCACTGTGTTTCTCACCAGTGTGTTTCTGACCAGGGTGTTTCTGACCACTGTGTTTCTGACCACTGTATTTCTGACCTGTGTATCTAGGACGAGTGTGTTTCTGACCAGTGTGTTTCTGACCAGCGTGTTTCTGACCAGTGTGTTTCTGACCACTGTGTTTTTGCCCACTGTGTTTCTGACAATTGTGTTTCTGACCACAGTGTTTCTGACCACTTTCTTTCTGACCAGTGTGTTTCTGACCAGTTTGTTTCTGACCAATGTGTTCCTGACCACTCTGTTTCTGACCACTGAGTTTCTGACCACTGTGTTTCTGACCACTGTGTTTATGACCACTGTGTTTCTGACCACTGTGTTTCTGACCACTTTCTTTCTGACCAGTGTGTTTCTGACCAGTTTGTTTCTGACCAATGTGTTCCTGACCACTCTGTTTCTGACCACTGAGTTTCTGACCACTGTGTTTCTGACCACTGTGTTTATGACCACTGTGATTCTGACCACTGTGATTCTGACCACTGTGTTTGTGACCACTGTGTTTCTGACCACTTTATTTCTGACCAGTGTGTTTCTGACCACTGTGTTCCTGACCACTGTGTTTCTTTCCACAGTGTTTCTGACCACTGTGTTTCTGACCAGTGTGTTTCTGACCAGTGTGTTTCTGACCAGTGTGTTTCTGACCAGTGTGTTTTTGACCAGTGTGTTTCTGACCACTTTGTTTCTGACCAGTGTGCTTCTGAACACTGTGTTTCTGACCAGTGTGTTTCTGACCACTGTGTTTCTGACCACTGTGTTTCTGCCCAATGTGTTTCTGACCACTGTGTTTCTGACCAGTGTGTTCGTGACCACTGTGTTTCTGACCACCGTGTTTCTGACCAGCGGTTTCTGACCACTGTGTTTCTGACAGCTGTGTTTATTACCACTGTGTTTCTGACCACTGTGTTTCTGACTAGTGTGTTTCTGACCAGTGCGTTTCTGACCACTGTGCTTCTGACCACTATGTTTCTAACCACTGTGTTTCTGACCACTGTGTTTCTGACCACTGTGTTTCTGACCAGTGTGTTTCTGACCACTGTGTTTCTGACCAGTGTGTTCGTGACCACTGTGTTTCTGACCACTGTGTTTCTGACTAGTGTGTTTCTGACCAGTGCGTTTCTGACCACTGTGCTTCTGACCACTATGTTTCTAACCACTGTGTTTCTGACCACTGTGTTTCTGACCACTGTGTTTCTGACCAGTGTGTTTCTGACCACTGTGTTTCTGACCAATGTGTTTCTGACCAGTGTGTTTCCGAGCACTTTGTTTCTAACCAGTGTATGTCCGACCACTGTGTTTCTGACCACTGTGTTTCTGACCAGTGTGTTTCTGGCCACCGTGTTTCTGACCAGTGTGTTTCTGACCAGTGTGTTTCTGACTGCTGTGTTTCTGACCTGTGTGTTTCTGACTTGTGTGTTTCTGACCAGTGTTTTTCTGACCACTGTGTTTTTGACCAGTGTGTTCCTGACCACTGTGTTTCTGACCACTGTAATTTTGACCAGTGTGTTTCTTTCTGTTGTGTTTCTGAACAGTGTGTTTGTGACCACTGTGTTTCTGACCACTGTGCTCCTGACCAGTGTGTTACTGACCACTGTGTTCCTGACCACTGTGTTTCTGTCCACTGTGTTTCTGACCACTGTGTTTCTCACCTGTGTGTTTCTGACCGCTGTGTTTCTGACCACAGTGTTTCTGACCACTGTGTTTCTGACCATTGTGTTTCTGACCATTGTCTTTCTGACCACTGTGCCTCTGACCATTGTTCTTCTGACCATTTTGTTTCTGAGAACTGTGTTTCTGACCACTGTGTTTCTGAACACCGTGTTTCGGTCCAGTGTGTTTATGACCACTGTGTTCCTGACCACTGTGTTTCTGACTAGTGTGTTTCTGTCCAGTGTGTTCATGGCCACCGTGTTCTGACCACTGTGTTTCTGACCATTGTGCGTCTGACCACTGTGTTGATGACCAGTGTGTTTATGGCCAGTGTGTTTATGACCACTTTGTTTCGGACCAGTGTGTTTCTGACCACTTTGATTCTGACCTCTGTGTTTCTGACCACTGTGTTTCTGACCCTTGCGCTTCAGACCACTGTGTTTATGACCAGTGTGTTTATGACCACTGTGTTTCAGACCAGTGTGTTTCTGATCACTGTGTCTCTGACCAGTGTGTTTCTGACCGAAGGGTTTCTGACCACTGGATTGCTTACCACTGTGTTTCCGACCAGTGTGTTTATGACCACTGTGTTTTGGACGAGTGTGTTTCTGACCAGTCTGTTTATGACCAGTGTGTTTTTGACCACAGTGTTTCTGACCAGTGTGCCTCTAACCAGTGTCTTTATGACCACTGTGTTTCTGACCAGTGTGTTTCTGACCACTGGGTCCCTGAACAGTGTATTTCTGACCATTGTGTTTTTGACCAGTGTGTTTCTGACCACTGTGTTTCTGACCACTGTGTTTCTGACCAGCATGTTTCTTACCACTGTGTTTCTGACCATTGTGTTTCTGACCACAATGTTTCTGACCACTGTGTTTCTGACCACTGTGCTTCTGACCAGTGTGCCTCTGACCAGTGTGTTTATGACCACTGTGTTTCTGACCACTGTTCTCATTCCACTGTGTTTCTGACCAGTGTGTTTCTGACCGCTGTGTTTCTGACCAGTGAATTTCTGACCACTGTGTTTCTCACCACTGTGTTTCTCATCACTTTGTTTCTGACCAGTGTGTTTCTCATCACTGTGTTTCTGACCAGGGTGTTCCAGACCACTGTGTTTCTGACCACTGTGTTTCTCACCACTGTGTTTCTGACCAGTGTGTTTGTGTCCACTCTTTTTCTGACCAGTGTCTTTCAGACCAGTGTGTTCCCGACCACTGTGTTTCTGACCACTTTTTTTCTGACCACTGTGTTTATGACCACTGTGTTTCTGACCACTGTGTTTCTGACCAATGTGTTTCAAACCATTGTGTTTCTGACCACTTTGTTTCTGACCACTGCGTTTCTGACCACTGTTTTTCTGACCACTGTGTCTCGAACCATTGTGTTTCTGACCACTGTGTTTCTCACCACTGTGTTTCTGACCAGTGTGTTTATGACCACTGTGTTTCTGACCACTGTATTTCTGACCACTGTGTTTCTGACCACTGTGTTTCTGACCAGTGTGTTTCTTACCACTGTGTTTCAGACCAGTGTGTTTCTGATCGCCACTATGAGGTCGCCTGCTATATGATCTCAATTTGTGGCTGCAAGTTCCTTGCCATAATCGACATCAGTACGACCCACACTACCGTGGCCCTCCGCATTTGCTCCACTTCACAACCAATTTTCACCACTCTGCAGCCAGTTCACACCACTTCGCAACCAGTTCGCCGCACTCCGCAGCCAGTTTGCACCACTTCCGCAACCAGTTCGCACCACTCTGCAACCAGTATGAACAACTCTGCAACTTGTTCGCAGCACTCTGACACCGGTTCGCACCACTGCGCAACCAGTGTGCACCAATCCGCAACCAGTTGGCACCACTCCGCAACCAGATTGCACCACTCCGCAACCAGTTTGCACCACCCCGAAACCAGTTCAAACCACTCCGCAACCAGTTCGCTCCACGCAGCAACCAGTTTGCACCACTTTGCAACCAGTTTGCACCACTCCACAACCATTTCGCACCACTCCGCAACCAGTTCGCATCACTCTGCAACCAGTTCGCACAACTCCGCAGCCAGTTTGCACCACTCTGCAACCAGTTTGCACCACTCCGCAACCAGTTCGCACCACTCCAGATTCAGTTCGCACCACTCCGAAACCAGTTCGCACCACTCTGCAGCCAGTTCGCACCACTCTGCAACCAGTTCGCACCACTCCGCAGCCAGTTCTCACCACTCCGTAGCCAGTTCACACCACTCTGCAACCAGTTCGCACTTGTCCGCAACCAGTTCGCACCAGTAAGCAACCGGTTCGCACCACTCCGCAACCAGTTGTCACCACTCCGCAACCAGTTCACACCACTCCGCAACCAGTTCACACCACTCCAATGCCAGTTCGCACCACTCCCGCAACCAGTTCGCACCACTCCGCAACCAGTTCGCACCACTCCGCAAAC
>SZWC01004156.1:86062-105251 GCA_023375785.1 Penium margaritaceum
TGTGTTTCTGACCAGTGTGTTTCTGACCAGTGTGTTTCTGACCACTGTGTTTCTGAACAATGTGTTTCTGACCACTGTGTTTCTGACCACTGTGTTTCTGACCAGTGAGTTTCTGACCACTGTGTTTCTAACCACTGTGGTTCTGACCACCGTGTTTCTGACCAATGTGTTTCTGACCAGTGTGTTTCTGACCACTGTGTTTCTGACCAGTGAGTTTCTGACCACTGTGTTTCTAACCACTGTGGTTCTGACCACCGTGTTTCTGACCAATGTGTTTCTGACCAGTGTGTTTCTGACTAGTGTATTTCTGACCAGTGTGTCTCTGACTGGTGTGTTTCTGACCAGTGTGTTTCTGACCAGCGTGTTTCTGACCACTCTGTTTCTCACCACTGTGTTTATGACCAGTGTGTTTCTGACCACTGTGTTTCTGAACAATGTGTTTCTGACCACTGTGTTTCTGACCACTGTGTTTCTGACCAGTGTGTTTCTGACCACTCTGTTTCTCACCACTGTGTTTATGACCAGTGTGTTTCTGACCACTGTGTTTCTGAACAATGTGTTTCTGACCACTGTGTTTCTGACCACTGTGTTTCTGACCAATGAGTTTCTGACCACTGTGTTTCTGACCACTGTGTTTCTGACCACTGTGGTTCTGACGAGTGTGTTTCCGACCACTGTGTTTCTGAGCAGTGTGTTTCCGACCAGTGTGTTTCTGACCAGTGTGTTCATGACCACTGTGTTTCTGACCACTGTGTTTGTGACCACTGTGTTTCTGACAAACGTGTTTCTGACCAGTGTGTTTCTGACCACTGTGTTTCTGACTCCTGTGTTTCTGACCACTGTGTTTCTGACCAGTGTGTGTCTGACAAATGTGTTTCTGACTTGTGTGTTTCTGACCAGTGTAGTTCTGACCAATGTGTTTCTGACCACTGTGTTTCTGACCTGTGTGTTTCTGACCAGTGTAGTTCTGACCAATGTGTTTCTGACCACTGTGTTTCTGACAAGTGTGTTTCTGACCACTGTGTTTCTGACCACTGTGTTTCTGGCCACTGTGTTTCTGACCACTTCATGTCTGACCAGTGTGTTTCTGACCACTGTGTTTCTGACCAATGTTTTTCTGACCACTGTGTTTCTGACCACCGTGTTTCTGACCAGTGTGTTTCTGACATCTGTGTTTGTAAACAGTGTGCTTCTGACCGGTGTTTTTCTGACCACTCTCTTTCTGACCAGTGAGTTTCTGACCACTGTGTTCCTGACCACTGTGTTTCTGACCAGTGTGTTTCTGACCAGTGTGTTTCTGACCAATGTGTTTCTGACCAGTGTGTTTCTGACCAGTGTGTTTATGACCACTGTGTTTTTGACCACTGTGTTTCTGACCAGTGTGTTTCGGACCACTGTGTTTCTGACCACTGTGTTTCTGACCAGTGTGTTTCTGACAACTCTGTTTCTGAACAGTGTGTTTCTGACCAGTGTGTTTCTGACCACTGTGTTTCTGACCAGTGAGTTTCTGACCACTGTGTTTCTAACCACTGTGGTTCTGACCACCGTGTTTCTGACCAATGTGTTTCTGACCAGTGTGTTTCTGACCATTATGTTTCTGACCACCGTGTTTCTGACCACTGTGTTTCTGACCAGTGTGTTTCTCACCACTGTGTTTCTGACCACTATGTTTCTGACCAGTGTGTTTATGACCAGTGTGATTGTGACCAATGTGTTTCTGACTAGTGTGTTTCTGACCAGTGTGTTTCTGAACAGTGTGTTTCTGACCGGTGAGTTTCTGACCACTGTGTTTCTGACCGGTGAGTTTCTGACCACTGTGTTTCTGACCACTCTGTTTCTGACCACTGTGTTTCTCACCACTGTGTTTTTTACCACTGTGTTTCTGAGCAGTGTGTTTCTGACCACTGTGTTTCTCACCAGTATGTTTCTGACCGGTGTGTTTCTGACCAGTGGGTGTCTGACCACTGTATTTCTGACCAGTGTGTTTCATACCAGTGTGTTTCTGACGAGTGTATTTCTGACCAGCGTGTTTCTGACAGGTGTGTTTATGACCACTGTGTTTCTGACCACCGTGTTTCTGACCACCGTGTTTCTGACCAGTGTGTTTCTGACGAGTGTATTTCTGACCAGCGTGTTTCTGACAGGTGTGTTTATGACCACTGTGTTTCTGACCACCGTGTTTCTGACCACCGTGTTTCTGACCAGTGTGTTTCTCACCACTGTGTTTCTGACCACTATGTTTCTGACCAGTGTGTTTCTGGCCTCTGTGTTTCTGAGCAGTGTGTTTCTGACCACTGTGTATCTGACCACTGTGTTTCTGACCAGTCTGTTTTTACCACTGTGTTTCCGATGAGTGTGTTTCTGACCACTGTGTTTCCGACCAGTGTGTTTCTGACCACTGTATTTCTGACCACTGTGTTTCTGACCACTGTGTTTCTGACCAACGTGTTTCTGACCACTGTGTTTCTGACCTGTGTGTTTCTGACCAGTGTAGTTCTGACCAATGTGTTTCTGACCACTGTGTTTCTGACAAGTGTGTTTCTGACCACTCTGTTTCTGACCACTGCGTTTCTGGCCACTGTGTTTCTTACCACTGCGTTTCTGACCAGTGTGTTTCTGACCACTGTGTTTCTGACTAGTGTGTTTCTGACCACTGTGTCTTTGACCACTGTGTTTCTGACCACTGTGTTTATGACATGTGTGTTTCTGAACAGTGTTTTTCTGACCGGTGTGTTTCTGACCAGTGAGTTTCTGACCACTGTGTCTTTGACCACTGTGTTTCTGACCAGTGTGTTTATGACATGTGTGTTTCTGAACAGTGTCTTTCTGACCACTGTGTTTCTGACCAGTGAGTTTCTGACCACTGTGTTTCTGACCAATGCGTTTCTGACCAGTGTGTTTCTGACCAGTGTGTTTCTAACCAATATGTTTCCGACCAGTGTGTTTCTGACGAATGTGTTTGTGACCAGTGTGTTTCTCACCACTGTGTTTCTGGCCACTGTGTTTCTGAGCAGTGTGTTTCTGACGAATGTGTATGTGACCAGTTTGTTTCTAACAACTGTGTTTCTGACCGGTGTGTTTCAGACCAGTGTGTTTCTGACAGGTGTGTTTCTGACTACTGTGTTATTGACCACTGTGTTTCTGACCAGTGTATTTATGACCAGTGTGATTGTCACCAATGTGTTTATGACTAGTGTGTTTCTGACCAGTGTGTTTCTGAACAGTGTGTTGCTGACCAGTGTGTTTCTGACCACTGTGTTTCTGACCAATGAGTTTCTGACCACTGTGTTTCTGACCACTGTGTTTGTGACCACTGTGTTTCTGACCACTGTGTTTCTGACCACTGTGTTTCTGACCAGTGTGTTTCTGACCACCGTCTTTCTGACCAGTGTGTTTCTGACCGCTGTGTTTCTGACCAGTGTGTTTCTGACCACTGTATTTCTGACCAGTGTGTTTCATACCAGTGTGTTTCTGACGAGTATGTTTCTAACCAGTGTGTTTCTGACAGGTGTGTTTCTGACCACTGTGTTTCTGACCAATGTGTTTCTCACCATTGTGTTTATGACCAGTGTGTTTCTGACCAGTGTGTTCATGACCACTGTGTTTCTGACCACTGTGTTTCTGACAGGTGTGTTTTCACCACTGTGTTTCCGAGCAGTGTGTTTCTGACCACTGTGTTTCTGACCACTGTGTTCCTGACCATGGTGTTTCTGACCACTATGTTTCTGACCAGTGTGTTTCTGACCACTGCGTTTCTGACCACTGTGTTTCTGACCACTGTGTTTCTGACCAGTGTGCTTCTCACCACTGTGTTTCTGACCACTGTGTTTCTGACCAGTGTGTTTCTTACCAGTGTGTTTCTGACTACTATGTTTCTGACCACTGTGTTTCTGACCAGTGTGATTCTGACCTCTGTGTCTCAAAACAGTGTGTTTCTGACCAGTGTGTTTCTGACCACTATGTTTCTGACCAGTGTGTTTCTTCCCAATGTGTTTCTGACCACTGTGTTTCTGACCAGTGTGTTTCTGACGTATGTGTTTATGACCAGTGTGTTTGTGACCAGTGTGTTTCTGACCAGTGTGTTTCTGACCACTGGTTTTCTGACCAGTGTGTTTCAGACCAGTGTGTTTCTGACCAGTTTCTTTCTGACCAGTGTGTTTCTGACAGGTGTGTTTCTGACCACTGTGTTTCTGACCACTGTATTTCTGACCTGTGTGTTTATGGCCACTGTGTTTCTGACGAGTGTGTTTCTGACCACTGTGTTTATGATCACTGTGTTTCTGACCGGTGTGTTTTTTACCATTGTGTTTCCGAGCAGTGTTTTTCTGACCACAGTGATGCTGACCAGTGTGTTTCCGACCACTGTGTTTCTGACCAATGTGTTCCCGACCACTGTGTTTCTGACCACTGTGTCTCTGACCAGTGTGTTTCTGACCAGTGTGTTTCAGACCACTGTGTTTCTGACCACTATGTTCCTGCCCACTGTGTTTCTGACCAGCATGTTTCTGAACAATGCGTTTCTGACCACTGTGTGTCTGACAATTGTGTTTCTGACCACTGTGTTTCTGACCAGTGTGTTTCTGACCAGTGTGTGTCGGACCAGTGTGTTTCTGACCAGTGTGTTTCTGACCACTGTGGGTCTGACCAGTGTGTTTATAACCAGTATGTTTCTGACCAGTGTGTTTCTGACCAGTGTATTTCTGACCACTCTATTTCTCACCACTGTGTTCTTGACCATTGTGTTTCTGACCACTGTGTTTCTGACCACGGTGTTTCTGAGCACTGTGTTTCTGACCACTGTGTTTCTGACCAGTGTGTTTCTGACCTGTGTGTTTATGACAAGTGTGTTTCTGACCACTGTTTTTCTGACCAGTGTCTTTCTGACTAGTGTGTTTATGACCAGTGTGTTTGTGGACACTGTTTTTCTGACCAGTGTTTTTCCGACCAGTGTGTTTCTGACCAATTTGTTTCTGACTAGTGTGTGTCTTTCAACTGTGTTTCTGACCAGTGTGTTTCTGACCAGGGTGTTTTTGACCACTGTGTTTCTCACCACTGTGTTTATGACCAGTGTGTTTCTGACCACTGTGTTTCTGACCAGTGTGTTTCTGACCAGGGTGTTTCTGACCACTGTGTTTCTGACCAGTGTGTCTATAACCAGTGTGTTTCTGACCACCGTGTTTCTGACCAGGGTGTTTCTGACCACTGTGTTTCTGACCACTGTGTTTCTTACCACTGTGTTTCTGACCAGTGTGTTTCTGTTCAGTGCAGTTTTGACCAGTGTGTTTCAGACCAATGTGTTTCTGACTAGTGTGTGTCTGACCACTGTGTTTCTAACCTGTCTGTTTCTGGCCACCGTTTCTCTGACCACTGTGTTTCTGACAAATGTGTTTCTGACCAGTTTGTTTCTGACCACTGTGTTTCCGACCAGTGTATTTCTGACCAGTGTTTTTCTGACCACTGTGTTTCTGACCACTTTAATTCTGACCACCGTGTTTCTGACCATTGTGTTTCTGACCACTGTGTTTCTAACGACTGTGTTTCTGACCACTGTGTTTCTGACCACTGCGTTTTTGACAACTGTGTTTCAGTCCACTGTGTTTCTGACCAGTGTGTTTCTGACCACTATGTTCCTGACCACTGTGTTTCTAACCAGTGTGTTTATGACGGCTGTGTTTATGACCACTGTGTTTCTGACCAGCGTGTTTATGACGGCTGTGTTTTGGACCACTGTATTTCTGACCAGTGTGTTTCTGACCACTGTGTTTCTGACCAGTGTGTTTCTGACCACTCTGTTTCTAACCACTGTCTTTGTGACCAGTGTGTTTATGACCACTGTGTTTCTGACCAGTGTGTTTCTGACCAAGGTGTTTCTGACCACCGTATTTCTGACCAGTGTGTTTCTGACCACTATGTTTCTGACCACTGTGTTCATGACCACTGTGTTTCTGACCATTGTGTTTCTGACCACTGTGTTTCTGACAAGTGTGTTTCTAACCAGTGTGTTTCCGAGCAGTGTGTTTCTGACCATTGTTTTTCTGACCACTGTGCTTCTGACCAATGTGTTTCTGACCACTGTGTTTCTCACCACCGTGTTTCTGACCACTGTGTTTCTGAGCAGTGTGTTTCTGACCAGCGTGTTTCTCACCACTGTGTTTCTGACCAGTGTGTTTATGACCACTGTGTTTCTGACCACTGTGTTTCAGACCAGTGTGGTTCTGACCAGTGTATTTCTGACAATTACGTTTCTGACCACGGTGTTTCTTACCTGTGTGCTTCTGACCACTGTGTTTCTGACCAGTGTGTTTGTGTCCACTGTGTTTCTGACCACTATGTTTCTGACCAATGTGCTTCTCACCACTGTGTTTCTGACCAATGTGTTTTCGACCACTGTGTTTCTGACCACTGTGTTTCTGACCAGTGTGTTTCCGACCACTGTGTTTCTGAGCAGTGTGTTTCCGACCACTGTGTTTCTGACCAGTGTGTGTCTAACCACTGTGTTTCTGACCGCTGTGTTCATGACCACTGCGGTTCTGGCTACTGTGTTTTTGACCACTGTGTTTCTGACCAGTGTGATTCTGACCACTGTGTTTCTGACCAGTGTGTTTCTGACTACTATGTTTCTGACCACTGTGTTTCTGACCAGTGTGTTTCTGACCTCTGTGTTTCGAAACAGTGTGTTTCTGACCAGTGTGTTTCTAACCACTGTGTTTTTGACCAGTGTGTTTCTAACCTGTGTGTTTCTGACCACTGTGTTTCTGACTAGTGTGTTTCTGACGGGTGTGTTTCTGACCACTGTGTTTCTAACCACTGTGTTTCAGACCACTGGATTTCTGACCTGTGTGTTTATGGCCACTGTGTTTCTGACGAGTGTGTTTCTGACCAGTGTGTTTCCGACCACTGTGTTTCTGACCAATGTGTTTCCGACCACTGTGTTTCTGACCAGTGTGTTTCACACCACTGTGTTTCTGACCACTATGTTCCTGCCCACTATGTTTCTGACCAGCGTGTTTCTGAACAGTGCGTTTCTGACCACAGTGTGTCTGACTACTGTGTTTCTGACCACTGTTTTTCGGACCAGCGTGTTTCCGACCAATGTGTGTCGGACCAGTGTGTTTCTGACCAGTGTGTTTCTGACCACTGTGGGTCTGACCAGTGTGTTTCTGACCAGTGTATTTCTGACCACTGTGTTTCTGACCACTGTGTTCCTGCCCACTATGTTTCTGACCAGCGTGTTTCTGACCGCAGTGTTTCCGACCATCGTGTTTCTGACCACTGTGTTTCTGACGAATGTGTTTCTAACCAGTGTGTTTCTGACCAGCGTGTTTCTGACCGCAGTGTTTCCGACCATCGTGTTTCTGACCACTGTGTTTCTGACGAATGTGTTTCTAACCAGTGTGTTTCTGACCAGCGTGTTTCTGACCGCAGTGTTTCCGACCATCGTGTTTCTGACCACTGTGTTTCTGACGAATGTGTTTCTAACCAGTGTGTTTCTGACCAGCGTGTTTCTGACCGCAGTGTTTCCGACCATCGTGTTTCTGACCACTGTGTTTCTGACGAATGTGTTTCTAACCAGTGTGTTTCTGACCAGCGTGTTTCTGACCGCAGTGTTTCCGACCATCGTGTTTCTGACCACTGTGTTTCTGACGAATGTGTTTCTAACCAGTGTGTTTCTGACCAGCGTGTTTCTGACCGCAGTGTTTCCGACCATCGTGTTTCTGACCACTGTGTTTCTGACCATTGTGTTTCTGACCACTGTGTTTCTGACCACGGTGTTTCTGACCACTGTGTTTCTGACCACTATTTTTCTGACCAGTGTGTTTCTGACCAGTGTGTTTATGACAAGTGTGTTTCTGACCACTGTGATTCTGACCAGTGTCTTTCTGATCACTGTGTTTTTGACCAGTGTGTTTATGACCAGTGTATTTCTGAACACTGTGTTTCTGACCAGTGTGTTTCTCACCAATGTGTTTCTGACCAGTGTGTGTCTGACCACTGTTTTTCTGACCAGTGTGTTTCTGACCAGGGTGTTTCTGACCACTGTGTTTCTGACCAGTGTGTTTATGACCAGTGTGTCTCTGACCACTCTGTTTCTGACCAGTGTGTTTCTGACCAGGGTGTTTCTGACCACTGTGTTTCTGACCAGTGTGTTTATGACCACAGTTTCTGACCACTGCGTTTCTGACCAGTGTGTTTATGACCAGTGTGTTTTTCACCACCGTGTTTCTGACCTGGGAGTTTCTGACCACTGTGCTTCTCACCACTGTGTTTATGACCTGTGTGTTGATGACCACTGTGTTTGTGACCACTGTGTTTCTTACCACTTTGTTTCTGACCAGTGTGTTTCTGACCAGTGCGGTTTCGACCATTGTGTTTCAGACCAATGTGTTTCTGACCAGTGTGTGTCTGACCACAATGTTTCTAACTAGTCTGTTTCTGACCACCGTTTCTCTGACCACTGTGTTTCTGACAACTGTGTTTCTGACCAGTTTGTTTCTGACCACTGTGTTTCTGACCAGTATATTTCTGACCAGTGGGTTTCTGACCACTGTGTTTCTGACCACTGTATTTCTGACCACCGTGTTTCTGACCACTGCGTTTCTGACCACTGTGTTTCTGACCACTGTGTTTCTTCCCACGGTGTTTCTGACCACTGCGTTTCTGACAACTGTGTATGTGACCCGTGTGTTTCTGTCCACTGTGTTTCCAGGCAGTGTGTTTCTGGCCACTGTGTTTCTGACCACTGTTTTTCTGACCACTGTTTTTCTGACCACTGTGTTTCTAACCAGTGTGTTTCTGACCAGCGTGTTTCTGACCGCAGTGTTTCCGACCATTGTGTTTCTGACCACTGTGTTTCTGAACACTGTGTTTTTGACCACTGTGTTTCTGAGCAATGTGTTTCTGACCACCGTGTTTCTGACCACTGTGTTTCTGACCACTCTGTTTCTGACCACTGTGTTTCTGACCAGTTTGTTTATGACCACTGTGTTTCTGACCAGTGTATTTCTGACCAGTGTGTTTCTGACCAATGTGTTTCTGGCCACTGTATTTCTGACCACGGTGTTTCTGACCACTGTGTTTCTGACCACTGTGTTTCTGACCACTGTGTTTCTGACCAGTGTGTTTATGACCACTGTGTTTGTGGCCACTGTGTTTCTGACCGGCGTGTTTCTGACCACTGTATTTCTGACGAGTGTGTTTCTGACCACTGTGTTTTTGACCAGTGTGTTTCAGACCACTCTGTTTCTAACCACTGTGTTTCTGACCACTGTGTTTCTGACCACTGTGTTTCTGACCAGTGTGTTTCTGACCAAGCTGTTTCGGACCACCGTGTTTCTGACCAGTGTGTTTCTGACCACTGTGTTTATGACCACTGTGTTTCTGACCATTGTGTTTCTGACCACTGTGTTTCTGACCAGTGTGTTTCTGACCACTGCGTTTCTGACCACGGTGTCTCTGACCACTGTGTTTCTGACCAGTGTGTTTCTGACCAAGCTGTTTCGGACCACCGTGTTTCTGACCAGTGTGTTTCTGACCACTGTGTTTATGACCACTGTGTTTATGGCCACTGTGTTTCTGACCATTGTGTTTCTGACCACTGTGTTTCTGACGAATGTGTTTCTAACCAGTGTGTTTCTGACCACTGTGTTTCTGACCACTGTGCTTCTGACCAGTGTGTTTCTGACCACTGTGTTTCTGACCACCGTGTTTCTGACCACTGTGTTTCTGAGCAGTGTGTTTCTGACCAGCGTATTTCTCACCATTGTGTTTCTGACCAGTGCGTTTCTGACCACGGTGTCTCTGACCACTCTGTTTCTAACCATTGTGTTTCTGGCCACTGTATTTCTGACGAGTGTGGTTCTGACCACGGTGTCTCTGACCACTCTGTTTCTAACCATTGTGTTTCTGGCCACTGTATTTCTGACGAGTGTGGTTCTGACCACGGTGTCTCTGACCACTCTGTTTCTAACCATTGTGTTTCTGGCCACTGTATTTCTGACGAGTGTGGTTCTGACCACGGTGTCTCTGACCACTCTGTTTCTAACCATTGTGTTTCTGGCCACTGTATTTCTGACGAGTGTGGTTCTGACCACGGTGTCTCTGACCACTCTGTTTCTAACCATTGTGTTTCTGGCCACTGTATTTCTGACGAGTGTGGTTCTGACCACGGTGTCTCTGACCACTCTGTTTCTAACCATTGTGTTTCTGGCCACTGTATTTCTGACGAGTGTGGTTCTGACCACGGTGTCTCTGACCACTCTGTTTCTAACCATTGTGTTTCTGGCCACTGTATTTCTGACGAGTGTGGTTCTGACCACGGTGTCTCTGACCACTCTGTTTCTAACCATTGTGTTTCTGGCCACTGTATTTCTGACGAGTGTGGTTCTGACCACGGTGTCTCTGACCACTCTGTTTCTAACCATTGTGTTTCTGGCCACTGTATTTCTGACGAGTGTGGTTCTGACCACGGTGTCTCTGACCACTCTGTTTCTAACCATTGTGTTTCTGGCCACTGTATTTCTGACGAGTGTGGTTCTGACCACGGTGTCTCTGACCACTCTGTTTCTAACCATTGTGTTTCTGGCCACTGTATTTCTGACGAGTGTGGTTCTGACCACGGTGTCTCTGACCACTCTGTTTCTAACCATTGTGTTTCTGGCCACTGTATTTCTGACGAGTGTGGTTCTGACCACGGTGTCTCTGACCACTCTGTTTCTAACCATTGTGTTTCTGGCCACTGTATTTCTGACGAGTGTGGTTCTGACCACGGTGTCTCTGACCACTCTGTTTCTAACCATTGTGTTTCTGGCCACTGTATTTCTGACGAGTGTGGTTCTGACCACGGTGTCTCTGACCACTCTGTTTCTAACCATTGTGTTTCTGGCCACTGTATTTCTGACGAGTGTGGTTCTGACCACGGTGTCTCTGACCACTCTGTTTCTAACCATTGTGTTTCTGGCCACTGTATTTCTGACGAGTGTGGTTCTGACCACGGTGTCTCTGACCACTCTGTTTCTAACCATTGTGTTTCTGGCCACTGTATTTCTGACGAGTGTGGTTCTGACCACGGTGTCTCTGACCACTCTGTTTCTAACCATTGTGTTTCTGGCCACTGTATTTCTGACGAGTGTGGTTCTGACCACGGTGTCTCTGACCACTCTGTTTCTAACCATTGTGTTTCTGGCCACTGTATTTCTGACGAGTGTGGTTCTGACCACGGTGTCTCTGACCACTCTGTTTCTAACCATTGTGTTTCTGGCCACTGTATTTCTGACGAGTGTGGTTCTGACCACGGTGTCTCTGACCACTCTGTTTCTAACCATTGTGTTTCTGGCCACTGTATTTCTGACGAGTGTGGTTCTGACCACGGTGTCTCTGACCACTCTGTTTCTAACCATTGTGTTTCTGGCCACTGTATTTCTGACGAGTGTGGTTCTGACCACGGTGTCTCTGACCACTCTGTTTCTAACCATTGTGTTTCTGGCCACTGTATTTCTGACGAGTGTGGTTCTGACCACGGTGTCTCTGACCACTCTGTTTCTAACCATTGTGTTTCTGGCCACTGTATTTCTGACGAGTGTGGTTCTGACCACGGTGTCTCTGACCACTCTGTTTCTAACCATTGTGTTTCTGGCCACTGTATTTCTGACGAGTGTGGTTCTGACCACGGTGTCTCTGACCACTCTGTTTCTAACCATTGTGTTTCTGGCCACTGTATTTCTGACGAGTGTGGTTCTGACCACGGTGTCTCTGACCACTCTGTTTCTAACCATTGTGTTTCTGGCCACTGTATTTCTGACGAGTGTGGTTCTGACCACGGTGTCTCTGACCACTCTGTTTCTAACCATTGTGTTTCTGGCCACTGTATTTCTGACGAGTGTGGTTCTGACCACGGTGTCTCTGACCACTCTGTTTCTAACCATTGTGTTTCTGGCCACTGTATTTCTGACGAGTGTGGTTCTGACCACGGTGTCTCTGACCACTCTGTTTCTAACCATTGTGTTTCTGGCCACTGTATTTCTGACGAGTGTGGTTCTGACCACGGTGTCTCTGACCACTCTGTTTCTAACCATTGTGTTTCTGGCCACTGTATTTCTGACGAGTGTGGTTCTGACCACGGTGTCTCTGACCACTCTGTTTCTAACCATTGTGTTTCTGGCCACTGTATTTCTGACGAGTGTGGTTCTGACCACGGTGTCTCTGACCACTCTGTTTCTAACCATTGTGTTTCTGGCCACTGTATTTCTGACGAGTGTGGTTCTGACCACGGTGTCTCTGACCACTCTGTTTCTAACCATTGTGTTTCTGGCCACTGTATTTCTGACGAGTGTGGTTCTGACCACGGTGTCTCTGACCACTCTGTTTCTAACCATTGTGTTTCTGGCCACTGTATTTCTGACGAGTGTGGTTCTGACCACGGTGTCTCTGACCACTCTGTTTCTAACCATTGTGTTTCTGGCCACTGTATTTCTGACGAGTGTGGTTCTGACCACGGTGTCTCTGACCACTCTGTTTCTAACCATTGTGTTTCTGGCCACTGTATTTCTGACGAGTGTGGTTCTGACCACGGTGTCTCTGACCACTCTGTTTCTAACCATTGTGTTTCTGGCCACTGTATTTCTGACGAGTGTGGTTCTGACCACGGTGTCTCTGACCACTCTGTTTCTAACCATTGTGTTTCTGGCCACTGTATTTCTGACGAGTGTGGTTCTGACCACGGTGTCTCTGACCACTCTGTTTCTAACCATTGTGTTTCTGGCCACTGTATTTCTGACGAGTGTGGTTCTGACCACGGTGTCTCTGACCACTCTGTTTCTAACCATTGTGTTTCTGGCCACTGTATTTCTGACGAGTGTGGTTCTGACCACGGTGTCTCTGACCACTCTGTTTCTAACCATTGTGTTTCTGGCCACTGTATTTCTGACGAGTGTGGTTCTGACCACGGTGTCTCTGACCACTCTGTTTCTAACCATTGTGTTTCTGGCCACTGTATTTCTGACGAGTGTGGTTCTGACCACGGTGTCTCTGACCACTCTGTTTCTAACCATTGTGTTTCTGGCCACTGTATTTCTGACGAGTGTGGTTCTGACCACGGTGTCTCTGACCACTCTGTTTCTAACCATTGTGTTTCTGGCCACTGTATTTCTGACGAGTGTGGTTCTGACCACGGTGTCTCTGACCACTCTGTTTCTAACCATTGTGTTTCTGGCCACTGTATTTCTGACGAGTGTGGTTCTGACCACGGTGTCTCTGACCACTCTGTTTCTAACCATTGTGTTTCTGGCCACTGTATTTCTGACGAGTGTGGTTCTGACCACGGTGTCTCTGACCACTCTGTTTCTAACCATTGTGTTTCTGGCCACTGTATTTCTGACGAGTGTGGTTCTGACCACGGTGTCTCTGACCACTCTGTTTCTAACCATTGTGTTTCTGGCCACTGTATTTCTGACGAGTGTGGTTCTGACCACGGTGTCTCTGACCACTCTGTTTCTAACCATTGTGTTTCTGGCCACTGTATTTCTGACGAGTGTGGTTCTGACCACGGTGTCTCTGACCACTCTGTTTCTAACCATTGTGTTTCTGGCCACTGTATTTCTGACGAGTGTGGTTCTGACCACGGTGTCTCTGACCACTCTGTTTCTAACCATTGTGTTTCTGGCCACTGTATTTCTGACGAGTGTGGTTCTGACCACGGTGTCTCTGACCACTCTGTTTCTAACCATTGTGTTTCTGGCCACTGTATTTCTGACGAGTGTGGTTCTGACCACGGTGTCTCTGACCACTCTGTTTCTAACCATTGTGTTTCTGGCCACTGTATTTCTGACGAGTGTGGTTCTGACCACGGTGTCTCTGACCACTCTGTTTCTAACCATTGTGTTTCTGGCCACTGTATTTCTGACGAGTGTGGTTCTGACCACGGTGTCTCTGACCACTCTGTTTCTAACCATTGTGTTTCTGGCCACTGTATTTCTGACGAGTGTGGTTCTGACCACGGTGTCTCTGACCACTCTGTTTCTAACCATTGTGTTTCTGGCCACTGTATTTCTGACGAGTGTGGTTCTGACCACGGTGTCTCTGACCACTCTGTTTCTAACCATTGTGTTTCTGGCCACTGTATTTCTGACGAGTGTGGTTCTGACCACGGTGTCTCTGACCACTCTGTTTCTAACCATTGTGTTTCTGGCCACTGTATTTCTGACGAGTGTGGTTCTGACCACGGTGTCTCTGACCACTCTGTTTCTAACCATTGTGTTTCTGGCCACTGTATTTCTGACGAGTGTGGTTCTGACCACGGTGTCTCTGACCACTCTGTTTCTAACCATTGTGTTTCTGGCCACTGTATTTCTGACGAGTGTGGTTCTGACCACGGTGTCTCTGACCACTCTGTTTCTAACCATTGTGTTTCTGGCCACTGTATTTCTGACGAGTGTGGTTCTGACCACGGTGTCTCTGACCACTCTGTTTCTAACCATTGTGTTTCTGGCCACTGTATTTCTGACGAGTGTGGTTCTGACCACGGTGTCTCTGACCACTCTGTTTCTAACCATTGTGTTTCTGGCCACTGTATTTCTGACGAGTGTGGTTCTGACCACGGTGTCTCTGACCACTCTGTTTCTAACCATTGTGTTTCTGGCCACTGTATTTCTGACGAGTGTGTTTCTAACCAGTGTGTTTCTGACCAGTGTGCTTATGACCAGTGTGTTTCTGACCATTGTGGTTCTGACCACTGTGTTTCTGACCAGTGTGTTTCTGACCACTGTGTTTCTGACCGGTGTGTTACTGACCACTGTGTTTGTGACCACTGTGTTCCTGACCACTGTGTTTCTGACGAGTGTGTTTCTGACCACTGTGTTTCTGACCACTGTGTTTCTGACCACTGTGTTTCTGACCACTGTGTTTCTGACCACTGTGTTTCTTACCAGTGTGTTTCTGACCACTGTGCTTCTGACCAGTGTGTTTCTGACCACTGTGTTTCTGACCACCGTGTTTCTGACCACTGTGTTTCTGAGCAGTGTGTTTCTGACCAGCGTATTTCTCACCATTGTGTTTCTGACCAGTGTATTCCTGACCAGTGTGTTTATGACCACTCTGTTTCTGACCACTGTGTTTCAGACCATTGTGGTTCTTACCAGCGTGTTTCTGACCATAACGTTTCTGACCACGGTGTTTCTGACCAGTGTGCTTCTGACCACTTTGTTTCTGACCAGTGTGTTTGTGTCCACTGTGTTTCTAACCACTGTGTTTCTGACCACCGTGTTTCTGACCAGTGTGTTTCAGACCAGTGTGTTTCTAACCAGTGTGCTCTGACCAGTGTGTTTATGACCACTGTGGTTCTGACCACAGTGTTTCTAACCAGTGTGTTTTTTACCATTGTGTTTCTGACCACTGTGTTTCTGACCAGTGTGTTCTGACCACTGTGTTTCTGACCGGTGTGTTACTGACCACTGTGTTTGTGACCACTGTATTTCTGACCACTGTGTTTCTGACCAGTGTGTTCCTGACCACTCTGTTTCTGACCATTGTGTTTCTGACCACTGTGTTTCTGACCACTGTGTTTCTGACCACTGTGTTTCTGACCAATATGTTTCTGACCACTGTGTTTATGACCACTGTGTTTCTGACCACTCTGTTTCTGACCACTGTGTTTCTGACCAGTTTGTTTATGACCACTGTGTTTCTGACCAGTGTATTTCTGACCAGTGTGTTTCTGACCAATGTGTTTCTGGCCACTGTATTTCTGACCACGGTGTTTCTGACCACTGTGTTTCTGACCCTTGTGTTTCTGACCACTGTGTTTCTGACCAGTGTGTTTATGACCACTGTGTTTGTGGCCACTGTGTTTCTGACCAGCGTGTTTCTGACCACTGTATTTCTGACCAGTGTGTTTCTGACCACTGTGTTTTTGACCAGTGTGTTTCAGACCACTCTGTTTCTAACCATTGTGTTTCTGACCACTGTGTTTCTGACCACTGTGTTTCTGACCAGTGTGTTTCTGACCAAGCTGTTTCGGACCACCGTGTTTCTGACCAGTGTGTTTCTGACCACTGTGTTTATGACCACTGTGTTTATGGCCACTGTGTTTCTGACCATTGTGTTTCTGACCACTGTGTTTCTGACGAGTGTGTTTCTAACCAGTGTGTTTCTGACCACTGTGTTTCTGACCACTGTGCTTCTGACCAGTGTGTTTCTGACCACTGTGTTTCTGACCACCGTGTTTCTGACCACTGTGTTTCTGAGCACTGTGTTTCTGACAACTGTGTATGTGACCCGTGTGTTTCTGTCCACTGTGTTTCCAACCAGTGTGTTTCTGACCACTGTGTTTCTGACCACTGTATTTCTGACCACTGTGTTTCTGACCACTGTGTTTCTGACCACTGTGTTTCTGACCACTGTGTTTCTGACAACTGTGTATGTGACCCGTGTGTTTCTGTCCACTGTGTTTCCAACCAGTGTGTTTCTGACCACTGTGTTTCTGACCACTGTTTTTCTGACCACTGTGTTTCTGACCACTGTGTTTCTGACCAGCGTATTTCTCACCATTGTGTTTCTGACCAGTGTATTCCTGACCAGTGTGTTTATGACCACTCTGTTTCTGACCACTGTGTTTCAGACCAGTGTGGTTCTTACCAGCGTGTTTCTGACCATAACGTTTCTGGCCACGGTGTTTCTGACCAGTGTGCTTCTGACCACTTTGTTTCTGACCAGTGTGTTTGTGTCCACTGTGTTTCTAACCACTGTGTTTCTGACCACCGTGTTTCTGACCAGTGTGTTTCAGACCAGTGTGTTTCTAACCAGTGTGTTTCTGACCAGTGTGTTTATGACCAGTGTGGTTCTGACCACTGTGTTTCTAACCAGTGTGTTTTTGACCATTGTGTTTCTGACCACTGTGTTTCTGACCAGTGTGTTTCTGACCACTGTGTTTCTGACCGGTTAGTTACTGACCACTGTGTTTGTGACCACTGTATTGCTGACCACTGTGTTTCTGACCAGTGTGTTCCTGACCACTGTGTTTCTGACCATTGTGTTTCTGACCACTGTGTTTCTGACCACTGTGTTTCTGACCGATGTGTTTCTGACCACCGTGTTTCTGACCACTGTGTTTCTGACCACTCTGTTTCTGACCACTGTGTTTCTCACCAGTTTGTTTATGACCACTGTGTTTCTGAGCAGTGTATTTCTGACCTGTGTGTTTCTGACCAATGTGTTTCTGGCCACTGTATTTCTGACCACGGTGTCTCTGACCACTGTGTTTCTGACCACTGTGTTTATGACCACTGTGTTTCTGACCACTGTGTTTCTGACAACTGTGTATGTGACCCGTGTGTTTCTGTCCACTGTGTTTCCAACCAGTGTGTTTCTGACCACTGTGTTTCTGAGCAGTGTGTTTCTGACCTGTGTGTTTCTGACCACTGTGTTTCTGACCACTGTGTTTCTGACAACTGTGTATGTGACCCGTGTGTTTCTGTCCACTGTGTTTCCAACCAGTGTGTTTCTGACCACTGTGTTTCTGACCACTGTTTTTCTGACCACTGTGTTTCTGACCACTGTGTTTCTGACCAGTGTGTTTCTGACCAGCGTGTTTCTGACCACAGTGTTTCGGACCATTGTGTTTTTGCCCACTGTGTTTCTGACCAGTGTGTTTCTGACCAATGTGTGTCGGGCCTGCATGTTTCTGACCAGTGTGTTTCTGACCACTGTGGGTCTGACCAGTGTGTTTATGACCAGTGTGTTTCTGACCAGTGTGTTTCCGACCAGTGTATTTCTGACCACTGTGTGTCTGACCCCTGTGTTCCTGACCATTGTGTTTCTGACCACTGTGTTTCTGACCACGGTGTTTCTGACCACTGTGGTTCTGACCACGTTGTTTCTGACCAGTGTGTTTATGACAAGGGTGTTTCTGACCACTGTGATTCTGACCAGGGTCTTTCTGACCGGTGTGTTTCTGACCAGTGTGTTTATGACCAGTGTGTTTCTGAACACTGTGTTTCTGACCAGTGTGTTTCCTACCAGTGTGTTTCTGACCAATGTGTTTCTGACCACTGTGTGTCTGACCACTGTGTTTCTGACCAGTGTGTTTATGACCTGTGTGTTTCTGACCACTGTGTCTCTGACCAGTGGGTTTCTGACGAGGGTGTTTCTGATCACTGTGTTTTTGACCAGTGTGTTTATGACCACTGTTTCTGACCACCGTGTTTCTGACCATTGTGGTTATGACCAGTGTGTTTCTGACCACTATGTTTCTGACCAGTGTGTTTCTGACGAGGGTGTTTCTGACCACTGTGTTTCTGACCAGTGTGGTTATGACCACTGTTTCTGACCACCGTGTTTCTGACCAGTGTGTTTATGACCAGTGTGTTTCTGACCACCATGTTTCTGACCAGGGTGTTTCTGACCACAGTGCTTCTCACCACTGTGTTTATGACCAGTGTGTTGATGACCACTGTGTTTCTGACCACTGTGTTTCTTACCACTGTGTTTCTGACCAGTGTATTTCGGACCAGTGCAGTTTTGACCAGTGTGTTTCACACCAATGTGTTTCTGACGAGTGTGTGTCTGACCACTGTGATTCTAACCGGTCTGTTTCTGACCACCATTTCTCTGACTACTGTGTTTCTGACAACTGTGTTTCTGACCAGTTTGTTTCTGACCACTGTGTTTCTGACCAGTGTATTTCCGACCCGTGTGTTTCTGTCCACTGTGTTTCCAACCAGTGTGTTTCTGACCACTGTATTTCTGACCACTGTCTTTCTCACCACTGCGTTTCTGACCACTGTGTTTCTGACCAGTGTGTTTCTGACCAGTGTGTTTCTGACCACTGTGTTTCTGACCACTGTGTTTCTGACCAGTGTGTTTCTGACCACTGTGTTTCTGACCAGTGTGTTTCTGACCACTGTGTTTCTGACCACTGTGTTTCTGACCAGTGTGTTTCTGACCACTGTGTTTCTGACCACTGTGTTTCTGACCACCGTGTTTCTGACAACTGTGTTTCTGACCACTCTGTTTCTGACCACTGTGTTTCTGACCAGTTTGTTTCTGACCACTGTGTTTCTGACCAGTGTATTTTTTACCAAGGTGTTTCTGACCACTGTGTTTCTGACAAGTGTGTTTGTGACCACTATGTTTCTGACCACTGTGTTTATGACCACTGTGTTTCTGATCATTGTGTTTCTGACCACTGTGTTTCTGACCA
>SZWC01004156.1:134318-149245 GCA_023375785.1 Penium margaritaceum
TGTGTTTCTGACCAGTGTGTTTCTGACCAGTGTGTTTCTGACCACTGTGTTTCTCACCAGTGTGTTTCTGACCACTTTGTTTCTGACCAGTGTGTTTTTTACCACTACGTTTATGACCATTGTGTTTTGGACCAGTGTGTTTCTGACCAATGTCTTTCTGACCACCGTCTTTCTGACCACTGTGTTTTTGACCAGTGTGTTTTTGACCAGTGTATTTCTGACCAGTGTGTTTCTGACCACCATGTTTCTGACCAGTGTGTTTCTGACTACTGTGTTTTTGACCAGTGTATTTCTGAGCAGTGTGTTTCTGACCAATGTGTTTCTGACCAGTGTGTTTCTGACCACTGTGTTTCTGACCACTGTGTTTCTGACCAGTGTGTTTTTTACCACTGCGTTTATGACCACTATGTTTCTGACCAGTGTGTTTCTGACCAATGTCTTTCTGACCACCTTGTTTCTGACCACTGTGTTTCTGACCAATGTGTTTATGACCAGTGTATTTCTGACCAGTGTATTTCTGACCACCATGTTTCTGACCAGTGTGTTTCTGACTGCTGTGTTTCTGACCAGTGTGTTTCTGACCACTGTGTTTCTGACCACTGTGTTTCTGACCAGTGTGTTTCTGACCACCGTGTTTCTGACCAGTGTGTTTCTGACCAGTGTATTTCTGAGCAGTGTGTTTCTGACCACCATGTTTCTGACCAGTGTGTTTCTGACTACCGTGTTTCTGACCACTGTGTTTCAGACCACTGTGTTTCTGACCACTGTGTTTCTGACCACTGTGTTTCTGACCACTGTGTTTCTCACCAGTGTGTTTCTGACCAGTGTGTTTCTGACAACGGTGTTTCTAACCACTGCATTCCTGACCAGTATGTTTCTGACCAATGAGTTTCTGACCAGTGGGTTTCTGACCACTTCGTTTCTGATCACTGTGTTTCTGACTACTGTGTTTCTGACCACTGTGTTTCTGACCAGTATGTTTCTGACCAATGAGTTTCTGACCAGTGGGTTTCTGACCACTTCGTTTCTGATCACTGTGTTTCTGACTACTGTGTTTCTGACCACTGTGTTTCTGACCACTGTATTTCTGACCACTGTGTTTCTGAACAGTGTGTTTCTGACCAGTGTGTTTCTGACCAGTGTGTTTCTGACCACTTTGTTTCTGACGACTGTGTTTCTGACCGATGTGTTTCTGGCTACTGTGTTTCTGATGACTGTGTTTCTGACCAGTGTGTTTCTGGCCACTCTGTTTCTGACAAGTGTGTTTCTGACCAACGTGTTCCTGAAAACTGTGCTTTTGACCACTGTGTTTCTGACCACTGTGTTTCTAACCACTGTGTTTCTGACCAGTGTGTTCCTGACCAGTGTGTTTCTGACCACTGTGTGTCTCACCAGTGTGTTCTTGACCACTGTGTTTCCGACCACTGTGTTTCTGACCACTGTGTTTCTGAACACTGTGTTTCTGACCAGTGTGTTTCTGACCAGTGTGTTTCTGACCAGTGTGTTTCTGACCAGTGTGTTTCTTACCACTGTGTTTCCGACCACGGTGTTTATGACCAGTGTGTTTCTGACCAGTGTGTTTCTGACCAGTGTGTTTCTGACCAGTGTGTTTCTTACCACTGTGTTTCCGACCACGGTGTTTATGACCAGTGTGTTTTTGACAACTGCGTTTCTAACCACTGTGTTTCTGACCACTGTGTTTCTGACCACTCTGTTTCTGACCAATGTGTTTCTGACGACGGTGTTTGTGGCCAGTGTGTTTCTGACCAGTGTGTTTCTGACCACTGTGTTTCTGACCCATGTGTTTCTGTCCAGTGTGTTTCTGACCACTGTGTTTGTGACCACTGTGTTTGTGACCACTGTGTTTCTGACCAGTGTGTTCCTGACCAATGTGTTTCTGACCAGTGTGTTTCTGACCAGTGTGTTTTTAACCACCGTGTGTCTGACCAGTGCGTTTTTGACCAGTGTGTTTCTGACCAGTGTGTTTCTGACCAGTGTGTTTCTGACCAGTGTGTTTCTGACCAGGGTGTTTCTAACCACTGTGTTTCTCACCAGTGTATTTCTGACCACTGTGTTTCTGACCAGTGTGTTTTGTACCACTACGTTTATGACCGCTGTGTTTCTGACCAGTGTGTTTCTGACCAATGTCTTTCTGACCACCGTGTTTCTGACCACTGTGTTTCTGACCAGTGTGTTTTTGACCAGTGTATTTCTGACCAGTGTGTTTCTGACCACCATGTGTCTGACCAGTGTGTTTCTGACCACCGTGTTTCTGACCACTGTGTTTCTGACCAGTGTGTTTTTGACCAGTGTATTTCTGACCAGTGTGTTTCTGACCACCATGTGTCTGACCAGTGTGTTTCTGACTACTGTGTTTCTAACCAGTGTGTTTCTGACCACTATGTTTCTGACCACTGTGTTTCTGACCACCGTGTTTCTGACCACTGTGTTTCTGACCAGTGTGTTTCTGACCACTGTGTTTCTTACCAGTGTGTTTTTGACCACTGCGTTTATGACCACTATGTTTCTGTCCAGTGTGTTTCTGACCACTGTCTTTCTGACCACTGTGTTTCTGACCACTGTGATTCTGACCACTGTGTTTCTGACCACTGTGATTCTGACCACTGTGTTTCTGACCACTGTGATTCTGACCACTGTGTTTCTGACCACTGTGATTCTGACCACTGTGTTTCTGACCACTGTGATTCTGACCACTGTGTTTCTGACCACTGTGATTCTGACCACTGTGTTTCTGACCACTGTGATTCTGACCACTGTGTTTCTGACCACTGTGATTCTGACCACTGTGTTTCTGACCACTGTGATTCTGACCACTGTGTTTCTGACCACTGTGATTCTGACCACTGTGTTTCTGACCACTGTGATTCTGACCACTGTGTTTCTGACCACTGTGATTCTGACCACTGTGTTTCTGACCACTGTGATTCTGACCACTGTGTTTCTGACCACTGTGATTCTGACCACTGTGTTTCTGACCACTGTGATTCTGACCACTGTGTTTCTGACCACTGTGATTCTGACCACTGTGTTTCTGACCACTGTGATTCTGACCACTGTGTTTCTGACCACTGTGATTCTGACCACTGTGTTTCTGACCACTGTGATTCTGACCACTGTGTTTCTGACCACTGTGATTCTGACCACTGTGTTTCTGACCACTGTGATTCTGACCACTGTGTTTCTGACCACTGTGATTCTGACCACTGTGTTTCTGACCACTGTGATTCTGACCACTGTGTTTCTGACCACTGTGATTCTGACCACTGTGTTTCTGACCACTGTGATTCTGACCACTGTGTTTCTGACCACTGTGATTCTGACCACTGTGTTTCTGACCACTGTGATTCTGACCACTGTGTTTCTGACCACTGTGATTCTGACCACTGTGTTTCTGACCACTGTGATTCTGACCACTGTGTTTCTGACCACTGTGATTCTGACCACTGTGTTTCTGACCACTGTGATTCTGACCACTGTGTTTCTGACCACTGTGATTCTGACCACTGTGTTTCTGACCACTGTGATTCTGACCACTGTGTTTCTGACCACTGTGATTCTGACCACTGTGTTTCTGACCACTGTGATTCTGACCACTGTGTTTCTGACCACTGTGATTCTGACCACTGTGTTTCTGACCACTGTGATTCTGACCACTGTGTTTCTGACCACTGTGATTCTGACCACTGTGTTTCTGACCACTGTGATTCTGACCACTGTGTTTCTGACCACTGTGATTCTGACCACTGTGTTTCTGACCACTGTGATTCTGACCACTGTGTTTCTGACCACTGTGATTCTGACCACTGTGTTTCTGACCACTGTGATTCTGACCACTGTGTTTCTGACCACTGTGATTCTGACCACTGTGTTTCTGACCACTGTGATTCTGACCACTGTGTTTCTGACCACTGTGATTCTGACCACTGTGTTTCTGACCACTGTGATTCTGACCACTGTGTTTCTGACCACTGTGATTCTGACCACTGTGTTTCTGACCACTGTGATTCTGACCACTGTGTTTCTGACCACTGTGATTCTGACCACTGTGTTTCTGACCACTGTGATTCTGACCACTGTGTTTCTGACCACTGTGTTTCTGACCACCGTGTTTCTGACCACTGTGTTTCTGACCAGTGTGTTTCTGACCAGTGTATTTCTGACCAGTGTGTTTTTGACCACCATGTTTCTGACCAGTGTGTTTCTGACTACTGTGTTTATAACCAGTGTGTTCCTGACCACTATGTTTCTGACCACTGTGTTTCTGACCACTCTGTTTCTGACCACTGTGTTTCTGACCAGTGTGTTTCTGACCAGTGTGTTTCTGACCACTGTGTTTCTGACTCGTGTGTTTCTGACCACTGTGTTTCTATACACTGTTTTTCTGACCAGTGTGTTTCTGACGACGTTGTTTCTCACCAGTTTGTTTCTGACCACTGTGCTTTGACCACTGTGTTTCTGACCAGTGTGTGTCTGACCACTGTGTTTCTGACCACTGTCTTTCTGAGCACTGTGTATCAGACAAGTGTGTTTCTGACCAGTGTGTTTCTGACCAGTGTGTTTCTGACCACTGTCTTTCTGACCACCGTGTTTCTGACCACTGTGTTTCTGACCAGTGTGTTTCTGACCAATGTCTTCCTGACCACCTTGTTTCTGACCACTGTGTTTCTGACCAGTGTGTTTCTGACCAGTGTATTTCTGACCAGTGTGTTTCTGACCACCATGTTTCTCACCAGTGTGTTTCTGACTGCTGTGTTTCTGACCAGTGTGTTTCTGACCACTGTGTTTCTGACCAGTGTGTTTCTGACCACCGTGTTTCTGACCAGGGTGTTTCTGACCAGTGTATTTCTGAGCAGTGTGTTTCTGACCACCATGTTTCTGACCAGTGTGTTTCTGACTACCGTGTTTCTGACCAGTGTAGTTTAGACCACTGTGTTTCTGACCACTGTGTTTCTGACCACTGTGTTTCTCACCAGTGTGTTTCTGACCAGTGTGTTTCTGACCACTGTGTTTCTGACCACTGCATTCCTGACCAGTATGTTTCTGACCAATGAGTTTCTGACCAGTGGGTTTCTGACCACTTGGTTTCTGATCACTGTGTTTGTGACTACTGTGTTTCTGACCACTGTGTTTCTGACCACTGTGTTTCTGACCAGTGTGTTTCTGACCAGTGTGTTTCTGACCACTTTGTTTCTGACGACTGTGTTTCTGACTGATGTGTTTCTGGCTACTGTGTTTCTGACGACTGTGTTTCTGACCAGTGTGTTTCTGACCAACGTGTTTCTGAACACTGTGCTTTTGACCACTGTGTTTCTGACCACTGTGTTTCTAACCACTGTGTTTCTGACCAGTGTGTTCCTCACCAGTGTGTTTTTGACCACTGTGTGTCTGACCAGTGTGTTCTTGACCACTGTGTTTCCGACCACTGTGTTTCTGACCACTATGTTTCTGACCACTGTGTTTCTGACCACTGTGTTTCTCACCAGTGTATTTCTGACCACTGTGTTTCTGACCAGTGTGTTTCTCACCAGTGTGTTTTTGACCACTGTGTGTCTGACCAGTGTGTTCTTGACCACTGTGTTTCCGACCACTGTGTTTCTGACCACTGTGTTTCTGACCTCTATGTTTCTGACCACTGTGTTTCTGACCACTGTGTTTCTAACCACTGTGTTTCTGACCAGTGTGTTCCTCACCAGTGTGTTTTTGACCACTGTGTGTCTGACCAGTGTGTTCTTGACCACTGTGTTTCCGACCACTGTGTTTCTGACCACTATGTTTCTGAACACTGTGTTTCTGACCACTGTGTTTCTGACCAGTGTGTTTCTGACCAGTGTGTTTCTGACCAGTGTGGTTCTTACCACTGTGTTTCCGAACACGGTGTTTCTGACAAGTGTGTTTTTGACAACTGTGTTTCTAACCACTGTGTTTCTGACCACTGTGTTTCTGACCACTGTGTTTCTGACCAATGTGTTTCTGTCCAGTGTGTTTCTGACCACAGTGTTTTTGACCACTGTGTTTGTGACCACTGTGTTTCTGACCAGTGTATTCCTGACCAGTGTGTTTCTGACCAGTGTGTTTCCGACCAGTGTGTTTCTGACCAGTGTGTTTCTGACCACTGTGTTTGTGACCAGTGTGTTTCACACCACTCTTTTTCTAACCAGTGTGTTTCTGACCACTGTGTTTCTGACCACTGTGTTTCTGACCACTGTGTTTCTGACCAGTGTGTTTCTGACCACTGTGTTTGTGACCAGTGTGTTTCACACCACTCTTTTTCTAACCAGTGTGTTTCTGACCACTGTGTTTCTGACCAGTGTATTTCTGAACAGTGTGTTTTTAACCACCGTGTTTCTGACTCGTGTGTCTCTGACCAGTGTGTTTCTGACCAGTGTGTTTCTGGCCAGTGTCTTTCTGACCAGTGTGTTTCTGACCACTGTGCTTCTCACCAGTGTGTTTCTGACCACTGTGTTTCTGACCAGTGTGTTTTTGACCACTGCGTTTATGACCACTGTGTTTCTGACCAGTGTGTTTCTGACCAATGTCTTTCTGACCACCGTGTTTCTGACCACTGTGTTTCTGACCAGTGTGTTTCTGACCAGTGTATTTCTGACCAGTGTGTTTTTGACCACCATGTTTCTGACCAGTGTGTTTCTGACTACTGTGTTTATAACCAGTGTGTTTCTGACCGCTATGTTTCTGACCACTGTGTTTCTGACCACTGTGTTTCTGACCACTGTGTTTCTGACCAGTGTGTTTCTGACCAGCGTGTTTCTGACCAGTGTGTTTCTGACTCGTGTGTTTCTGACCACTGTGTTTCTATACACTGTTTTTCTGACCAGTGTGTTTTTGACGACGTTGTTTCTCACCAGTTTGTTTCTGACCACTGTGCTTTGACCACTGTGTTTCTGACCAGTGTGTGTCTGACCACTGTGTTTCTGACCACTGTCTTTTTGAGCACTGTGTATCAGACAAGTGTGTTTCTGACCAGTGTGTTTCTGACCAGTGTGTTTCTGACCACTCTGTTTCTGACCAGTGTGGTTCTGACCACTGTGTTTCTCACCAGTGTGTTTCTGACCACTGTGTTTCTCTACACTGTTTTTCTGACCAGTGTGTTTTTGACGACGTTGTTTCTCACCAGTTTGTTTCTGACCACTGTGCTTTGACCACTGTGTTTCTGACCAGTGTGTTTCTGATCAGTGTGTTTCTGACCACTGTGTTTCTGACCACTGTGTTTCTGACCACTGTGTTTCTGACCACTGTGTTTCTGACCAGTGTGTTTCTGACCACTGTGTTTCTGACCAGTGTGTTTCTGACCATTGTCTTTAACAATGTTTTTCTGACCAGTGTGTTTCTGACGACGGTGTTTGTGACCAGTGTGTTTCTGACCAGTGTGTTTTTGACCACTGTGTTTCTGACCATTGTGTTGCTGACCACTGTGTTTCTGTCCAGTGTGTTTCTGACCACTGTGTTTCTGGCCACTGTGTTTCTGACCACTGTGTTTCTGATCGGTGTGTTTCTGACCACTGTGTTTCTGACCAATGTGTTTCTGACCAGTGTGTCTCTGACCACTGTGTTTCGACCACTATGTTTCTGACCAGTGTGTGTGTGACCACTTTGTTTCTGACCACTGTTTTTCTGACCATTGTGTTTCTGACCAGTGTGTTTATGACCAGTGTGTCTTGGACCAGTGTGTTTCTGACCATTGTGGTTCTGGCCAGTGTGTTTCCGACCACTGTGTTTCTGACCAGTGTGTCTCTGATCACTCTGTTTCTGACCACCGTGTTTCTGACCACTGTGTTTCTCACCACTTTGTTTCTGACTAGTGTGTTTCTGACCACAGTGTTATTGACCAGTGTGTTTTAGACCAGTGTGTTTTCGATAAGTGTGTTTCTGACCACAGTGTTTCTGAGCACTGTGTTTCTGACCACTGTGTTTCTGACCACTGTGTTTCTGACCACTGTGTTTCTGACCACTGTGTTTCTGACGAGTGTGTTTCTGACCAGTGTGTTTCTGACCAGTGTGTTTCTGACCACTGTGTTTCTGACCACTGTGTTTCTGACCACTGTGTTTCTGACCACTGTGTTTCTGACGAGTGTGTTTCTGACCAGTGTGTTTCTGACCAGTGTGTTTCTGACCACTGTGTTTCTAACCGCTGTGTTTCTGAGCAGTGTGTTTCTGACCACTGTGTTTCTGACCACTGTGTTTCTGACCGGTGTGTTTCTGACCGGTGTGTTTCTGACCAGTGTGTTTCTGACCACTGTGTTTCTGACCACTGTGTTTCTGACCAGTGTGTTTCTGACCAGTGTGTTTCTGACCACTGTGTTTCTGACCACTGTGTTTCTGGCCACTGTGTTTCTGACCAGTGTGTATCTGACCAATGTCTTTCTGACCACTGTGTTTCTGACCACTGTGTTTCTGACCAGTGTGTTTCTGACCTCTGTGTTTCTCACCAGTGTGTTTCCGACCAGTGTGTTTCTGACCACTGTGTTTCTGACCACTGCATTCCTGACCAGTATGTTTCTGACCAATGGGTTTCTGACCAGTGGGTTTCTGACCACTTGGTTTCTGATCACTGTGTTTCTGACTACTGTGTTTCTGACCACTGTGTTTCTGACCACTGTGTTTCTGACCACTGTGTTTCTGACCAGTGGGTTTCTGACCACTTGGTTTCTGATCACTGTGTTTCTGACTACTGTGTTTCTGACCACTGTGTTTCTGACCACTGTGTTTCTGACCACTGTGTTTCTGAACAGTGTGTTTCTGACCAGTGTGTTTCTGACCAGTGTGTTTCTGACCACTTTGTTTCTGATGACTGTGTTTCTGACCGATGTGTTTCTGGCTACTGTGTTTCTCACGACTGTGTTTCTGACCAGTGTGTTTCTAGCCACTGTGCTTCTGACCAGTGTGTTTCTGACCAACGTGTTTCTGAACACTTTGATTTTGACCACTGTGTTTCTGACCACTGTATTTCTAACCACTGTGTTTCTGACCAGTGTGTTCCTGACCAGTGTGTTTCTGACCACTGTGTGTCTGACCACTGTGTTCTTGACCACTGTGTTTCCGACCAGTGTGTCTCTGACCACTATGTTTCTGATTACTGTGTTTCTGACCACTGTGTTTCTGACCAGTGTGTTTCTGACCAGTGTGTTTCTGACCAGTGTGTTTCATACCACTGTGTTTCTGACCACGATGTTTCTGACCAGTGTGTTTTTGACAACTATGTTTCTAACCACTATGTTTCTGACCACTGTGTTTCTGTCCACTGTGTTTCTGACCAATGTGTTTCTGACGACGGTGTTTGTGACCAGTGTGTTTCTGACGAGTGTGTTTCTGACCAGTCTGTTTATGACCAATGTGTTTCTGTCCACTGTGTTTCTGACTACTGTGTTTCTGACCACTGTGTTTGTGACCACTGGATTTCTGACAAGTGTGTTCCTGATCAGTGTGTTTCTGACCATGGTCTTTCTGACCACTGTGTTTCTGACCACTGTGTTTCCGACTAGTGTGTTTCTGACCAGTGTGTTTCTGACCACTGTGTTTGTGACCAGTGTGTTTCACACCACTCTGTTTCTAACCAGTGTGTTTCTGACCACTGTGTTTCTGACCAGTGTGTTTCTGACCAGTGTGTTTTTAACCACCGTGTTTCTGACCAGTGTGTTTCTGACCAGTGTGTTTCTGACCAGTGTGTTTCTGACCAGTGTGTTTCTGACCAGTGTCTTTCTGACCACTGTGTTTCTCACCAGTGTGTTACTGACCACTGTGTTCCTGACCAGTGTGTTTTTGACCGCTGCGTTTATGACCACTGTGTTTCTGACCAGTGTGTTTCTGACCAGTGTGTTTCTGACCAGTGTCTTTCTGACCACTGTGTTTCTCACCAGTGTGTTACTGACCACTGTGTTCCTGACCAGTGTGTTTTTGACCGCTGCGTTTATGACCACTGTGTTTCTGACCAGTGTGTTTCTGACCAATGTCTTTCTGACCACCGTGTTTCTGACCACTGTGTATCTGACCAGTGTGTTTCTGACCAGTGTATTTCTGACCAGTGTGTTTATGACCACCATGTTTCTGACCAGTGTGTTTCTGACTACTGTGTTTCTAACCAGTGTGTTTCTGACCACTATGTTTCTGACCATTGTGTTTCTGACCACTGTGTTTCTGACCACTGTGTTTCTGACCAGTGTGTTTCTGACCACTCTGTTTCTATACACTGTTTTTCTGAGCAGTGTGTTTCTGACGACGGTGTTTCTGACCAGTGTGTTTCTGACCACTGTGCTTTGACCACTGTGTTTCTGACCACTGTCTTTCTGACCACTGTGTTTCAGACCAGTGTGTTTCTGACCAGTGTGTTTCTGACCAGTGTGTTTCTGACCACTCTGTTTCTGACCAGTGTGGTTCTCACCACTGTGTTTCTTACCAGTGTGTTTCTGACCACTGTGTTTCTAACCACTGTGTTTCTTACCAATGTGTTTCTGACCACTGTGTTTCTGACCAGTGTGTTTTTTACCACTGTGCTTCTGACCACTGTGGTTCTGGCCAGTGTGTTTCCGACCACTGTGTTTCTGACCAGTGTGTCTCTGATCACTGTGTTTCTGACCACTGTGTTTCTGACCACTGTAAATCTGACCACTGTGTTTCTGACCACTGTGTTTCTGACCAGTGTGTTTGTGACCACTGTGTTTCTGACCAGTGTGTTTCAGACCAGTGTGTTTCTAGCCACTGTGCTTCTGACCAGTGTGTCTCTGATCACTGTGTTTCTGACTAGTGTGTTTCTGTCCCGTGTGTTTTTGACCACTGTGTTTCTCACCAGTGTGTTTCTGATCAGTGTGTTTCTGACCACTGTGTTTCTGACCACTGTGTTTCTGACCACTGTGTTTATGACCACTGTGTTTCTGACCAGTGTGTTTCTTACAAGAGTGTTTCTTACCACTGTGTTTCTGACCGCTGTGTTTCTCACCACAGTGTTTCTGACCAGTGTGTTCCTGACCACTCTGTTTCTGACCACTGTGTTTCTCACTAGTGTGTTTCTGACCCGTGTGTTTTTGACCACTGTGTTTCTGATCACTGTGTTTCTGACCAGTGTGTTTCTGACCAGTGTGTTTCTGACCTCTGTGATTCTGACCACTGTGTTTCAAACCACTGTCTCTCTGACAAGTGTATTTCTGACCACTGTGTTTCAGACCACTGTGTTTCTGAGCAATGTGCTTCTGACCACTGTGTTTCTGACCAGTGTGTTTCTGACCAGTGTGTTTTTAACCACTGTGTTTCTGACCACTGTGTTTCTGACCACTGTGTTTATGACCAGTGTGTTTCTGACCAATGTGTTTCTGACCAGTGTGTTTCTGACCACTGTGTTTCTGACCAGTGTGTTTCTGACCACTCTGTTTCTAACCAGGGTGTTTCTGACCACTGTGTTTCAGACCAGTGTGTTTCATACCAGTGTGTTTCTGACCACTGTGTTCCTGACCAGTCTGTTTCTGACCACTGTGTTTCTGACGACTGTGTTTCTGACCACTGTAATTTTGACCACTGTGTTTCGGACCATTGTGCTTCTGACCAATGTGTTACTGACCACTGTGTTTCTGGCCACTGTATTTCTGACCAGTGTGTTTCTGACCAGGGTGTTTCTGACCACCATGTTTCTGACCAGTGTGTTTCTGACTACTCTGTTTCTGACCACTGTGTTTCTGACCACTGTGTTTCTGACCACTGTGTTTCTGACCAGTGTGTTTCTGACCACTGTGTTTCTGACCACTGCATTCGTGACCAGTATGTTCCTGACCAATGAGTTTCTGACAAGTGGGTTTCTGACCACTTGGTTTCTGATCACTGTGTTTCTGACTACTGTGTTTCTGACCACTGTGTTTCTGACCACTGTGTTTGTGACCAGGTGTTTCTGACCACAGTGTTTCTGACCAGTGTGTTTCAGACCAGTGTGTTTCTGACTATTGTGTTTCTGACAACTATGTTTCTGACCACTGGGTTTCTGACCACTGTGTTTCTGACCAGTGTGTTTCTGACCAGTGTGTTTCTGACCACTGTGTTTCTTATTAGTATATTTCTGACCACTGTGTTTCTGATGACTGTGTTTCTGACCAGTGTGTTTCTGACCACTGTGCTTTTGCCCACTGTGTTCCTGACCACTGTTTTTCTAACCACTGCGTTTCTGACCAGTGTGTTCCTGACCAGTGTGTTTCTGACCACAATGTGTCTGACCAGTGTGTTTCGGACCACTGTGTTTTCGACCAGTGTGTTTCTGACCACTGTGTTTCTGAACACTGTGTTTCTGACTTCTGTGTTTCTGACCAGTGTGTTTCTGACCAGTGTGTTTCTGACCACTGTGTTTTCGACCAGTGTGTTTCTGACCACTGTGTTTCTGAACACTGTGTTTCTGACTTCTGTGTTTCTGACCAGTGTGTTTCTGACCAGTGTGTTTCTGACCACTGTCTTTCTGAACACTGTGTTTCTGACCACTGTGTTTCTGACCAGTGTGTTTCTAACCAGTGTGTTTCTGACCACTGTGTTTCCGACCACAGTGTTTCTGACCAGTGTGTTTCTGAAAACTGTGTTTCTGACCACTGTGTTTCTGACCAGTGTGTTTCTAACCAGTGTGTTTCTGACCACTGTGTTTCCGACCACAGTGTTTCTGACCAGTGTGTTTCTGAAAACTGTGTTTCTGACCACTGTGTTTCTGACCACTGTGTTTCTGACCACTGTGTTTCTGACCAGTATGTTTCTGACCACTTTGTTTCTGACCAGTGTGTTTCTGACCAATGTCTTTCTTATTAATGTTTTTCTAGCCAGTGTGTTTCTGACGACGGTGTTTGTGACCAGTGGGTTTCTGACCAGTGTGTTTCTGACCATTGTGTTTCTGACCACTGTGTTTCTGTCCAGTGTGTTTCTGGCCACTGTGTTTCTGGCCACTGTGTTTCTGACCACTGTATTTCTGACCAGTGTGTTTCTGACCACTGTGTTTCTGACCAATGTGTTTCTGACCAGTGTGTCTCTGACCATTGTGTTTCGACCACTGTGTTTCTGACCAGTGTGTGTCTGACCACTGTGTTTGTGACCACTGTTCTTCTGACCATTTTGTTTCTGACCAGTCTGTTTCTGACCAGTGTGTCTCTGACCAGTGTGTTTCTGACCACTGTGGTTCTGGCCAGTGTGTTTCCGACCACTGTGTTTCTGACCAGTGTGTCTCTGATCACTCAGTTTCTAACCACCGTGTTTCTGACCAATGTGTTTCTCACCACTTAGTTTCTGACTAGTGTGTTTCTGACCACAGTGTTTCTGAGCACTGTATTTCTGACCACTGTGTTTCTGACCACTGTGTTTCTAACCACCGTGTTTCTGACCAATGTGTTTCTCACCACTTAGTTTCTGACTAGTGTGTTTCTGACCACAGTGTTTCTGAGCACTGTATTTCTGACCACTGTGTTTCTGACCACTGTGTTTCTAACCATTGTGTTTCTGACCAGTGTGTTTCTGACCACTGTGTTTCTGACCACTGTGTTTCTGACCAGTGTGTTTCTGACCGGTGTGTTTCTGACCCGTGTGTTTCTCACCACTGTATTTCTGACCACTGTGTTTCTGACCAGTGTGTTTCTGACCACTGTGTTTCTGACCACTGTGTTTCTGACCAGTGTGTTTCTGACCGGTGTGTTTCTGACCCGTGTGTTTCTCACCACTGTATTTCTGACCACTGTGTTTCTGACCACTGTGTTTCTGACCAGTGTGTTTTTAACCACTGTGTTTATGACCACTGTGTTTCTGACCAGTGTGTTTCTGACCAATGTCTTTCTGACCACTGTGTATCTGACCAATGTGTTTCTGACCAGTGTGTTTCTGACCAGTGTATTTCTGAGCAGTGTTTTTCTGACCACCATGTTTCTGACCAGTGTGTTTCTGACCAGTGTATTTCTGACCAGTGTTTTTCTGACCACCATGTTTCTGACCAATGTGTTTCTGAAGATGGTGTTTCTGACCAGTGTGTTTCTGACCACTGTGTTTTGACCACTGTGTTTCTGACCAGTGTGTGTCTGACCAGTGTGTTTCTGACCACTGTGTTTCTGACCACTGTGTTTCTGACCAGTGTGTTTCTGACCAGTGTGTTTCTGACCAGTGTGTCCCTGATCACTGTCTTTTTGACCACTGTGTTTCTGACCACTGTAAATCTGACCACTGTGTTTCTGACCACTGTGTTTTTGACCAGTATGTTTCTGACCACTGTGTTTCTGACTAGTGTGTTTCTGACCACTGTGCTTCTGACCACTGTGGTTCTGGCCAGTGTGTTTCCGACCACTGTGTTTCTGACCAGTGTGTCCCTGATCACTCCTTTTTGACCACTGTGTTTCTGACCACTGTAAATCTGACCACTGTGTTTCTGACCACTGTGTTTTTGACCACTGTGTTTCTGACCACTGTGATTCTGACCAGTGTGTTTCTGACCAGTGTGTTTCTTACCACTGTGTTTCTGACCGCCATGTTTCTGACCACTGTGTTTCTGACCAGTGTGTTTCTGACCACTGTGTTTCGGACCACTGTGTTTCTCACCAGTGTGTTTCTAACCAGTGAGTTTCTGACCGCTGTGTTTCTGATCACTGTGTTTCTGACCACTGTGTTTCTGACCAGTGTGTTTATGACCTCTGTGATTCTGACCACTGTGTTTCAAACCACTATCTCTCTGATAAATGTGCTTCTGACCACTGTGTTTCTGAGCAATGTGCTTCTGACCACTGTGTTTCTGACCAGTGTGTTTCTGACCAGTGTGTTTATGACCACTCTGTTTCTGACCACTTTGTTTCTGACCACTGTGTTTCTGACCAGTGTGTTTCTGACCAATGTGTTTCTGACCAGTGTGTTTCTGACCACTGTGTTTCTGACCAGTGTGTTTCTGACCACTGTGTTTCTGACCA
>SZWC01004156.1:154588-166409 GCA_023375785.1 Penium margaritaceum
TGGTCAGAAACACACTGGTCAGAAACACACTGGTCAGAAACACAGTGGTCGTAAACACAGTGGTTAGAAACACTGTGGTTAGAAACACACTGGTCAGAAACACACTAGTCAGAAACACACTGGTCAGAAACACAGTGGTCAGAAACACAGCCGTCCGAAACACAGTGGTCAGAAACACAGTGGTCAGAAACACAGTGGTCAGATGCACAATAGTCAGAAACACACTGGTCAGAAACACACTGGTCAGAAACACAGTCGTCAGAAACACAGTGGTCAGAAACACAGTGGTCAGAAACACAGTGGTCAGAAACACACGGGTCAGAAACACAGCGGACACAAACACACTGGTCAGAGGCACACTAGTCAGAAATACAGTGGTCAGAAACACAGTGGTCATAAACACAGTGGTCAGAAACATAGTGATGAGAAACACAGTGGTCAGAAAGACACTGGTTAGAAACACACTGGTCAGAAACACAGTGGTCAGAAACACAGTCGTCCGAAACACAGTGGTCAGAAACACAGTGGTCAGAAACAGAGTGGTCAAAAACACAGTGGTCAGAAACACAGTGGTGAGAAACACAGTGGTCAGAAACACACTGGTCAGAGACACACTAGTCAGAAATACAGTGGTCAGAAACACAGTGGTCATAAACACAGTGGTCAGAAACATAGTGATGAGAAACACAGTGGTCAGAAAGACACTGGTTAGAAACACACTGGTCAGAAACACAGTGGTCAGAAACACAGTCGTCCGAAACACAGTGGTCAGAAACACAGTGGTCAGAAACAGAGTGGTCAAAAACACAGTGGTCAGAAACACAGTGGTGAGAAACACAGTGGTCAGAAACACACTGGTCAGAGACACACTAGTCAGAAATACAGTGGTCAGAAACACAGTGGTCATAAACACAGTGGTTAGAAACACTGTGGTTAGAAACACACTGGTCAGAAACACACTAGTCAGAAACACAGTGGTCAGAAACACAGTGGTCCGAAACACAGTGGTCAGAAACAGAGTGGTCAAAAACACAGTGGTCAGAAGCACAGTAGTCAGAAACACATTGGTCAGAAACACACTGGTCAGAAACACAGTGGTCAGAAACACAGTGGTCAGAAACACTGGTCAGAAACACAGTGGTCAGAAACACACGGGTCCGAAACACAGCGGTCACAAACACACTGGAAATAGGCACACTAGTCAGAATTACAGTGGTCAGAAACATAGTGGTCATAAACACAGTGGTCAGAAACACAGTGGTGATAAACACAGTGGCTAGAAACACACCGGTCAGAAAGATAGTGGTCAGGAACACAGTGGTCAGAAACACAGTGGTGATGCCCCCAATTTTGCCGCGTCGTTGATTTCTCCGCGGACGGCTGCGCTCCACGCTTCTCTGCGGATCAGGCACTTCACCACCATTACATGTCAACAGGTGTGCAGCAAGACCCAGTCGTCGCCTCCTTGCTGGAAGCTATTCCGCAGACCGCAGGTTCGGACCCCTGCGCAGGCACCTCACCGATGAGTGATGCTCCGCGTTCCACTTCTTTTCACACGGAAGTCCACCACCTTGTGGCGTCCGACTCCTCTCCGTGGAATCCTCGTTTTGCGGACGTGCGTAAGCAAGGGACACCGCTGGCAGCTCACCTCACTCGGACTTTTGGTTCTTCACGCACTTAGTCCCACAGTCCGTAAACGGGTACTTCGAGAGCAATTGAGGGTAGGAGGGCAATGGGCGGAGCACATGAATGAGAGTAGGCGAATGTCTTTGATAAAGCTGACTGCGGAGTACATGGAATGCTTCGGAGAGCAAGCAAGTCTGAGTTGCGGTTTGCGCTACTGCTATTGAGTCCCTTTTCTACTTGGGATTCCGCACGGTGTGTCTACACGCCGTCGGTCTCATCCCTCTCACATCATCCTACTTTCCTTCTACTTGGACTCCACGTGGTGCGGCTACGCACCGCGGGTCTCATCCCAACCACACACACACACACTGCCTATCTTCTGCTGGTCACTTTCTTCACCCGCGGCTCGTGTACGCGGTTCTTCGTGTTCTTCCTTGAATCTTTGTCTTTCCGCGGTGCGTCTCCAGGAGCTCCTCCGTGATCAATGCTGGGTCATTCATGCTGATTGGATGTTTCTCCCCTGATTGCTCGGTCCCTTCGCTGCCCTGCCTGTTCACTGTCAGTAGCTGCGGATCCTGCTGCGGACGAAGCCCCTGTTCTTCTTACACTGCGGATTTTCCCGCCACCGCTTCCCGCCTTGTCACAATTGCTTGTATTAGAGGAACCGTCGCAGGCGAGTTGCCTTAACCTGCGGCGGCCCTCCTACAGCACCCTAGTCTTTGTCTTCCCTGGGCCCCGCGCTACCCCTCGCTCAACCGCGTCCGCGGGAGCCAGCATCCTGCGCGCGGATCTTAGGCTGCCCCGCTCCCCCCTCCGCGGGTGGCCTCTTCTGTGGAGCTACGGCAGAATTGTACTTGACACTGATGCCCCCAAACCCCCCCCCCCCTTTCTAGACTCTGTCCCAGAGTCTCCCTGCAAGTTTTCCGCATGAAGTGCTTGCAGGGTTTGGGGCGGTCCTGCCCTTGGCACGGCCTGCAGTATTTCTCCACCGTCCTTCCCTTCCGCTGGAGCTTCACCGCGCACTCATCGTGAACAAAGAATCTGCATCCTTCACACCGCGCCTCCATCGTGGNCCCCCCTCCGCGGGTGGCCTCTTCTGTGGAGCTACGGCAGAATTGTACTTGACACTGATGCCCCCAAACCCCCCCCCCCCTTTCTAGACTCTGTCCCAGAGTCTCCCTGCAAGTTTTCCGCATGAAGTGCTTGCAGGGTTTGGGGCGGTCCTGCCCTTGGCACGGCCTGCAGTATTTCTCCACCGTCCTTCCCTTCCGCTGGAGCTTCACCGCGCACTCATCGTGAACGAAGAGTCTGCATCCTTCACACCGCGCCTCCATCGTGGGAACGTTGACCAGCTTCTTGCATGAGGAGCAGTATGGAGCGTGTTCGTACTTCTTGCAGCTCGAGCATCGATAGATCTTCTTGCCTTCGCTGCTCCGCCCCACTTCCTCGGCACAGGACTCATGCGCAATGCCTCCGCAATGCTCGCATCTATAGACCGTCCCCTCAAGTCTCATGAAGCAGTTGTCTTCGGTGCAGGTACGCTTGCTGGAGAACTTCCACTTGATCCTCCATGGCTTGTTGCGACAACTGCTGCAGGTCCAGATGCCTTCCTTCCCGCGCTCTCCACAGTGCAGGTGACACATAGTCTGACACATCCCGCAGGGTTTGCCGAACTCTATCAGACCTGCTTCGCATCCCGCGCAGAGTGAGGCCTGTCAGGATGAGACCCGCGTGGTACGGTCCTGACGTTGATCTGATAGACTCTAGTGGATCACGTCTACTGTTTTGGGCGAATCTGAGACCGAGCGTGAGCTTTCTGGTCGCCTCACGCTATGTGAGCAGGAATTTAGAGACAGTCATTTTGCGAAGGGAATAACGTCGGTTTGCGTTATATTTTGAGCATAGACATGATTACAACATTTATAGGGCTAGTCATTTGTGTTTTCAACGCACCAAACCGCGCACGTTTCCGCCAAGCGTAGCTCAAGTTATTCTTGCCGAAGCACAGGTATCACCCACCACAGAAACGCCTCCATGGCACGCACACACCGTGGCGCCTTCCTTCATGTGCGAAGCGCCTTTCCCAAGGCGCAGGTCCACTTACACGTGGTGTAGGGGTCCCCTGCACTGTTTCTACGTACCCTACCTACTTTTGGGTCGAGTTTGGTGATGGGGTGAGACGAGGTTCGAAACCTGTCCGCGGACCTGTTATCAGAATGTTTGACGAAGTCCCCGAGTAACAAAACGTACTACTGGGTTTCGGACGCCGAGCCATGATTTTGGCTAAGTCCCCCAGTAACAACCGGCACTACTGGATCCGGTGGATGATCCACCTGATCAGGTGGATCATCCACCAGACACCTCGGCAGGTCTTCCGGAGCAATTTCTCCAGATGGTGTTTTTGCTCCTCAATCCGGTCGATTGTCCACCGGATTTCGAGTCGCACCCGGCTCTCAGAGTCGCTGCGCATACCCCAATTTTGGAAGGCCATATCTCCCTCGATACTTGTCCGATTCCGGCGAAACAACTTGCACCGGATTCAGCGACTTGTCAACTTTACGGGGCAATCCTCCATTTTAGGATCCGAGTAAGTGTTGAGCTGCCAGATCTGCCGGAGCGGAGTTTTCACTTTCTGGCGGCTCGTCAGCGCCTCCCGACGTCGCACTTGGGCATGCGGAGGGGCAATTTTTCAACATTCTCCCCCTTGCACCTGCCATGCCCGCTGCTCCAGGTTGCTCTTACTCATCTTCTGCTGCACCCTCGAGCCCATCATAGCTGGTCATCCCAAGCCGGGCCGCGCTCATTGCGTGCCGGTCCGCGGGTTGCGCTTTGGTCAAGCAATCCGCAAACATGTTGTGCGTGCTGCAGTGCTGCAGCACCACCTGTCCCTTCTCGACCGTGTCTCGTGCGTAGTGGTAACGCACGTCGATGTGCTTTGTCCTCCTGTGCTGCGTCGGGTTGTTGGTCAGCGAGATAGAGCCGGTGTTGTCCTCTTGCACCACCGTTGGCTCCTGCTGCGGCACGCCCAGCTCCCCTAGCAACCTGTGGAGCCACACCGCCTCCTTGACCGCCTCGGCCAGCGCGATGTACTCTGCTTCCACTGTGGAGGTGGCAACGAGGTCTTGCTTCTTGCTACACCACAAGACCGCTGCACCACAAGATCGCTGCACCAGAGAGGAAGAACACGTAGCCGGATGTGGACTTCCGCTTGTCCACATCATCAGCGTAGTCTGCATCCGTGTAGCAGACCAGGCGCAAAGGGTCCGCCGGCCCTTTGCCGTCGAACCTCAGGCGCGCGTGCTGCATCGCCTGTAGGTAGCGGAGGATGCGCTTGACCGTCTGCCAGTGTAGTGGCCTTGGATCGGCCACGTACCTGCTCACTTGGCCTACCGCGTAGGCCAGGTCCGGTCGAGTCGCCACCATGGCATACATGAGGTTGCCCACCGCCGATTGGTAGGGTCCCCTTGCCATATCATCCAGCTATTCTTTTGTTTGTGGCGCCATCGCCGCACTCAGTTCACAGGTCGTGGAGACAAGACTGCACACTGGTTTGCAGTCCTCTATGCTGTACCGCTTCAGCACCTCGGCCACGTATTTGACCTGTCCCAGCTCAAGCGTGCGCGCCCTCCGGTTCTGCGTAATGCTCACCCCGAGGTAGAACTCCAGCTCCCCCATGTCCAACATCTAGATCCTGCTGCTCAGTTGCTCTTTCAGCTGTTGTAGGCTCGGCAGGTCTGAGGAGCACAAGATCAGATCGTCCACATAGAGTGCGACAATCTGATGGAGCTTCTTGCTGCACTGCACGTACACGCTGTGATTCGCCTCACAGCGCTTGAAGCCGATTTGTGCCATGAAGCTGTCCATCTGTTGGTACCAGCATCGGGGCGATTGTTTTAGCCTATACAAAGACCTCCACAGCTTGCACACCTTGCCCTCCGGCGTCTCCACCCCCTCCGGCACCTCCATGTAGATTTCTTAGTCGACGATGCCATTGAGGAAGGCCGTCTTTACGTCCATTTGGTAGAGCTCCATGTCCCTCGCGGCTGCCACCGCAAGGATCGCCCGGATACTTGTGAACTTGGCGACGGGGCGAACGTCTCATCGTAGTTCTCGCCCTTACGCTGTGCGTATCCCTTTCGCCACGAGCCGCGCCTTGTACTTGTCAACCACACCTTCCTTTGTGAACTTGGTCTTGAAGACCCACTTGGAGCCGATGACCTTGGCGTCTTTCGGCCTGTCAACCAGCTGCCACTTGTCGTTTTCAGCAATGGACGCCAACTCTAACTTGATGGCGGCGTCCCACTGCTTCCCCTTGGGCCGCGCAAGCGCCTCTTGCACGGTTGTCGGTTCCGTTGATACAGGCAACATGCACCGCATCATGCCGATCCATCGACCAGTGCCTGCGTCGAAACGCTTCCCTGCTCTCCGCTACCTCCCGCTACGGCGTGGCAGTCTTGGCGGTGTCTCGTCGCTCTGCTGCGATCCTTCCGAGTCAGCCCGCTCTGGTGAATCATCGACCGGACGGCTCCCCGAGGATCCCTCGCGCTCCACTGAACCATCAACCGGACGGGCGGCACGTCCGGAGTATTTTTCTTCGGCGCCCGACGTGAACTCGGCCGGGAGTGCGCGCTTCGACACTGGCACTGCCTCCTTCGACGGATCATTCCGCCGGATCTCCAGCCTAGGTGCATCGTCGTCGGAGTCCTCCGCGTCGGCTGCTACACCTGCTACACCGCCGCGCTCCGACGTTGCATCATCGACCTCCGCGTCCGCCGGCTCCTCCTCGTAGTCAAGGAGCTGGAACCACTCCCCCCGTTTTGGAGTGTTCCCGACGCTCATGTTGTTGCTGCTGCTGCTGAAGCTTTGCCGCTTGTCGAACTCGACGTCACGGCTGCGGATGATCTCTTGAGTGCACGGGTCCCAGAGCCTTCAGGTGCGCCACGTTTGGCTTGCGCCCGCTCCAAACCTCTTGCGGCGTCCTCCACCCGCCCTTACCCTTCAGCACCGCTGTTGGGGTGAGGTTGATGGTGTAGCTCCCTGTACGCACAGCCTTTGCCCAGAACCCTCGAGGCAACCCCGCATCCACAAGCATGGTTCGCACCATGTTGAGCAGCGTCTGGTTTGCCCGCTCCGCCACTCTGTTGGATTGTGGCGAGTACGGCGTAGTGGGTTCCCACTTGATACCCTGCTACTTCATCCACCCGCTGCAGCCCACGTACTCTCCGCCGTTGTCGCTGCGTAGCACTCTGACCTTCCGGCCAGTCTGCCTCTCCACCGCTGCGACGTACTCCTTCAGCCGGTCCAGGACCTTGCCTTTCCACTTCATGAAGTACAAGTAGAGTTTTCTGCTGCAGTCGTCAATGAAGGTGACGAAGTATCTCAAGGCGCTGTTTGATGGCGTTTTGAACGGTCCGCACACATCGCTGTGCACGACCTCCAGCAGGTCCTTTGCGCGAGCCTTGTTCTCATTGAACGGCTTGCGGCGCGCCTTGCCCAACGTGCAAGGCTCGCACTCTTTGTGCGCTGCTGCATCTGCTGCCGCGTCAGCTGCACCGTCGATGACGAGGCCGCGCACCATGTCGCGCTTTGCCATCTCTTTAACGGTTGCGGGCGCCGAATGCCCCAACCGTTGGTGCCAGAGCTCCAGATCAGCTCTCCCTCCCTTGGCCATTTTGACGACGCGCTCCTGCGAGTCTGCTGCGTCCGATACCAGGGACCACCTTGGTCTCCACGATGTAGAGACCGCCTTCACGCTTCGCCTCCAGTATGACCTCGCCGTCGCCATCGATGCGCACCACTCCACCTTTCCTGCAAAAGAGCACCTCATACCCCTTGTGCGTCAAGCGACTAACACTCAGGATGTCAGCCAGGCCGGGGACGTGCTGCACATCACGGATTGTGCACAGTTCCTTCTTACCGCCCACCACGACTTCCACCTCCACGTCGCCTTGGCCAGCCGCCAGCTCGACTTTGTCGTTCGCGACCACCATTGACTTGGAGGACTTCTCGTAGGTGACGAACCCCACCTTCTCGACTTGGGTGTGCTCTTCGGCCCCGGAATCCAGGCACCGCCTGATGGCCTTTTTGAGGAAGTGGTTCTTGTTGCCGTCGAGGAGCGACCTGCCCTTGCTATTTTTTGCTGCTGGTCTTCGCCTCCTCCGGGCACTCGCGGGCCCAATGGCCCTCCTTGCCGCAATTGCGGCACACACCTTTCTTGGCGCCCTTCCTGCCACCGCCTCGTCCATCGCTTCCTTTGCCCCCGTTTCCGCTACCACGCATTTTGGTCACGAGGGCCGATGAGGAAGACGAGGACTCCCCGCAGCTCCGACGCTGCGCCTCGTTATGGATGTACTATGCGACCGCGCCATAGGTGAGCTTGTCCTCCGCCCATCCTCCGAGGACGGTGATGAGTGGGCCACAACTGTCAGGTAGGGCCACGAGGAGAGCCATCGCCTGCAGCTGCGTGCCGATCTTCCACCCCGCGTCATTGCATTGCAAGGCGAGCGACTGGATCTGCTGCATGGAAGAGATGACATCACCTCCCTCCTCGATTCTCACCGTGAGGAGTCGCTTCATCGCGAAGATTTTGTTCGCGAGCGACTTGGATTGATGAATGGAGCAGAGTTTTTGCCAAGCTTTGGCTGCCAGCTTGCTGCCCTGGAAGTAGCCCCACTGCGACTTGGCTGCCCGGACATCAGCAGCATGAGCGCCTCCGTGTTCTTCTTTATGAAGGCCTCCTTCTACGCTTCCGTCGCTGTCGCATCGTCGAGGACTTCCTTTCCCATCATGACCTCAAACAGCCCCTTATGCGCGAGGTGCAACTCAAAGTGCCACCTCCATAGTCCAAAGCCTGGACCGCCCGCATACTTCTGGATGGGCTGCATCTCCTTCTGCGCCATGTGCACAGATGCTACTCCGACGAGTTCTCAGAACTTCACGGCGACGTCCAAGACGACGATCCCGTGTGCTGCGGAAGACCTGAACGTTGGAGGCTATCAGACCCGTGGGCCCATAACCCTTTGTGAGTATGCGATCCGCGTGGTGCGGTCCCGATGTTGATTTGATAGACTCTAGTGGATCACGTCTACTGTTTTGGGCGAATCCGAGACTGAGCGTGAGCTTTCTGGTCGCCTCACGCTATGTGAGCAGGAATTTAGAGACAGTCATTTTTCGAAGGGCATAACATCGTTTTGCGTTATATTTTGAGCATAGACATGATCACAACATTTATAGGGCTAGTCATGAGCTTTTCAACGCACTAAACCGCGCGCAATTGGACCAAGTGTAGCTCAAGTTATGCTTGTCGAAGCGCAGGTGTCACCCACCACAGAAACGCCTAACGCCTCCATGGCGCGCACACGCCATGGCGCCTTCCTTCACGTGCGAAGCGCCTTTCCCAAGGCGCACGTCCAGTTGCACGTGGTGTAGGGGTCCCCTGCACTGTTTCTACGCACCCTACCCACTTTTGGGTTGAGTTTGGTGATGGGGTGTGACGAGGTTCGAAACAAGGCGCAGGTCCAGTTGCACAGACTTTTTGATTAAGTCACCGAGTAACAAAACGTACAACTGAGTTTCGGACGCCGAGCCATGATTTTGGCTAAGTCCCCCAGTAACAACCCGCACTACTGGATCCGGTGGATGATCCACCTGATCAGGTGGATCATCCACCTGACACCTCGGCAGGTCTTCCGGAGCAATTTCTCCAGATGGTGTTTTTGTTACTCAACCCGGTCGATTATCCACCGGATTTCGAGTCGCAGCCGGCTCTCAGAGTCGCTGCGCACACCCCGATTTTCGAAGGCCATATCTCCCTTGATACTTGTCCGATTCCGGCGAAACAACTTCCAACGGATTGAACAACTCGTGAACTTTACGGGGCAGTCCTCCATTCGAGAATCTGAGCAATCATCGAGTCGCCAGATCCGACGGAGCGGAGTTTTCACTTTCTGGCGGCTCGTCGACGCCTCCCGGCGCCGCACTTGGGCATGCGGAGGGGCAATTTTTCAACAGGGCCAAGGTCTCGGTGTTGTAGAACAGCGAGGCCATTCCTTCCACGACTGCCATCCCCACGCATTTGTGGCACTGCCCCGCCCAAACCGAGTCTCCCGTCACAAGGCAGCTCTGATGGGCCATGCTGCGGCAGTGGGTGGCGTTTTTTCCCTCGCTGACGGTTTTCATGCAGGTGGGGCAGTTCTCCGCGGCTGATTTGGACGAGTCTTACTCCTCCTCATCTTCCGAGTCCACCTCCTCCCCTTCCGCGGTCACCCGCGGTGGCTTTTGCACCCCGTGCCGGTGCTCTATCTCCTGGCAACACCGTCTGCATTTCTTTGGTCCGCTGCGCACCCCTTTGTCGTTCCGCGGCTGTTCCAGGCATCGCTCACATATCCTGGGCTGGCAACCTTCGCAGTCCTGCACCCGCCTCCCCCAGCGGTGCCCACATTGAGCACACGTCTGGCGTTCCTTCTCTTTCCGCGCCTTTTCTGCCGCTGTCATCCGACCATCCTCTTGCCACCGCCGCATGGTGGCCATTGTGGCCGTGCGGGGCCCTTGCCGTGTCCCTGCCTCCTCCTCTTCCTCTGCCTCCTCCTCCTCCTCTGGGTCCCATCTTCCACGTGCCTCTCCTTCCCCGGCGTCTGGGCCGGCTCCTTTGTCCCCTTTTTTCTGCTCCGCCTCCTCCTTTTGGCCCTCGCTGATGCAGTGCAGACAAGTGCGGTTTGGCCCGATGCAACTTTTGGCCAACCCCTGGTGCACCGGTTGGCCGCAGACGCGGCAGACGACCTTTAGGAGAATCTCCTCAGGCAGGTTTTCCCCGCAGACCGCACAGGGCCCGTGTAGGTAGCCAAGGTACGGGGGCTCATGTGTAAGGCTGCACACCAAATCCTAGGATTCGTGAATCAGATTCGTGAACCCAGATCCAGATTCGGATTCGGGGATCCGAATTCTTCAACAGGATTCGATCCGGGATTCATGAATCTTTTTGTAGTAGTTTCAACATGGAAAACAGGGTTTTCTATGGCAGTTAAGAGGATTTTTTCTTGCAATAACCTATAGGATCCGGAAAAGATTCGTGAATCCTCGGGATTCGTGAATCCAGATTCGGATTCGTGAATCTAAGCCAGACTTGGATTCGGATTCGTGAATCCGAATCCATTCTTAGATCCGGGAATCTTACCCGGTGTGCACCCTTACTCATGTGAGCACTCTTTTGCAGAGTATCGGTGGACACTCTTGGGATCACATCACCGCTGCTCGTTTGTTATGATCTTGACTATTGATGCCATTCCTGCTGTTGCTCATGCTGCTCTTGTTGTTGCTCTTGCACCTCCTGCTACTCCTTTCGCTCCTGATGCTGCTGCACTTGCTGCCCTTGTCCCGCTCACCTTCCTCCCACGGAGACTTCTTGCACGTTGGAGCCGTTCGCTGGTTCCTCCTCCTGAGGCTCTTGACTCCACGCCTCCTCTTGCTCTGACACCCGAGTCTCACACTGCTCCAGCACCTCCTCCGCACGCCATCCCCTTGATCCCTTGCGTGCCTCCAGCGGAGGGAGTTCTCCCCCCGTGCCGGGTATGTGTGTTTGCCAGGCCGGGGACAGTAGGACGAACTCCTTCGTAGGGTAAGTCCGCTCGCTGAACCCATCTTAGCCCCTCTAGCCACACCCGCCCCGCGTCAACCGCAACCACGCGGTATACCTGCCGCGCCTCTTCCGCTTCACGTCCCGCGCCTGGGAATGGGCGGAGATACACCAGATTGCCCGCCTCGATCGCCTCGTGATTGAGGCGTCGGTTGGCGGCGTCGCATCCGCGCCAGGCCGAAACCGAGGCCCGGAGTCGTGCCTCAGCCCTCACCGCGGACGTCTTCTGGCACCACGCCCGGTACCACTCTTGCACCTCCTTGTCCCTCGCCAGCTCCCGCTCCTCCTCCGAGCGGCCATTGGACTGCTGCTTCGGATCCAGTGGCAGCCGTAGTGGGGGCTGCGGCATGCCCAGTGCCGTGCGCGGAGGTTGTCCAAAGAGGATGGCATGTGGCGAGAACATCGTAGCATAGCTGGGGGTGATGTTGATAAAGTGGGCGGTCTTTTTGAGGGTCTCCCCCAATCCCTGACCTCCGCGGTGGCCACCGCCCGCTCCAAAATCTCGTTCAGCTGTTCAACTTGGTCCTGGGATTGAGGCCGATACCGTCCTGAATGCACGTGCTG